>APFE031394841.1:0-12367 GCA_000404065.3 Pinus taeda
TATGTGGGGAAGACGTTTAAAACATTGAAAAAATGTTACATGATTTATGTGAATAAAAGTGGTTTTTCCATTTGTGTGTATGTTGGAAGATGCTTAAAACATGTTTATAAATTATTATTATTATAATAAAATGATATACTATAAACTAAAGATCATGAAAACCATGAGCACAAGGAACACAACTCAAAGGAGGGTTACTATTTAACCTTCCTATGAGCCTTTTGGAGGGGTTGAATTCCCCCTCCAACAAAAAAAAAAAACCTACTCATATTATTAATGATAGTTTGTGTTCATGTACATTCTTTGATGGGCCCATCTAAACATAATATATAAGAAAAATTATAATTACAACATTACAAAACATAAAAATAGATGATGTCTTCGAGCCACCCAGAACAACTTTGGTATTGATAAATTTTCTGCAACATACAACAGGGAAATGATATTGTTAATATACAAAGCTTTCCTAACAACTTGTAATATAATTAAATGCACAGTTCATAAAAAAAAATCCATATTTTATATATATAGATACCAACAAAAAATGGATAAAAAAAATATTTAGAAAAAAATATGAATACAATATTATTATGTAAAGTAATACCAGTATGATATAATTTATATGTTTAATATAATAACAATTAAATATAACCATTAAAGTAAATTAAAAAAACATATTTAATAACTTTTAACTTCAATATAACAAGAACATACTCTTATTAATAAAATTTTATTTAGTAAATAAAATTGTCAACCATTGTCTGTTATATATTTTTCTCAAATTAAAATATAAAATAAAATAACGAATAATGTGGTGACCAAATACATGTTTATTTTCAAAAATCTATTATATATTTTTCTCAAATCAAAATGTAAAATAAAATAATGAATAATGTCATGACTAAATACATGTTTATTAATGGACAATACCTAAAGTAAAACTAAATGTTGCATTGGAAATTTAATAATAAAAAAGGTTGAAAGAGGAAACATGTTGTCATATAATTAATAAAACTAGGTAATGTAATGAATAAGATAGAAGAAAATGAATGTCTGATTATCTGAGGAGATGGTTGTCAAGTTATATGATTGTTTTATGTCGTCATCATGGCATTCTGGGGTTGCCATTATTGCATATGATTCTGGGAGTGCGCGTGCCCAAGGCTAAAGGGTTCATCTCATGGAAACTTTGATGAGGAAGCGACTGATCATGTTACCACTATGGTCAAAAGAACGACGGGTTACCTCTATCCAGAGTAATGACTTACGAGTAATGATGGGGGTTAAATATTGTATTCTTCATGCTGAACAACCACATGAAATGTGATAGGTGTACACCTCAAACTATAATGCAATTTCATTTTTGTTTGGCACGAATTGGCCTCTCATCTACGCCTTGGGTTCATGTTCAACCAAACGGACACAGAAGGAAGAGGGGCAGCTTCTTGAGTTTGAGTTTGAGGGCAGGAAAATAGATTCAAGCCAACAATGCTTGGGTTTGGGTTTGGGTTTGAGGCGAAAAAAAAAAGAGACAAACAGAATAAACTAAAATTAATAAATGGGTTTGGGTTTGAGGTGAAAAAAGAACCCAAAAAAAAGAAAAAACTAAAATTAATAAATGGGTTTGGGTTTGAGGTGAAAAAAGAACAAAGACATAGAATAAACTAAAATTAATAACATGTGGATAAACTAAAATTTGATTTAATTACAACTGTTGCTGGTACCATCCATGGCGACTCTTGGATTAGTCAACCAATTATGTCCATGGCAACTCTTGGCTGCCCACGGCATTAAGTGTTGGTTTCTAGGTTTCCTATGTGGCTAATTGCTACTGTATTGGGCATGGGGCCATGCTATTTATGGACCTACACTAATGAAAGATGAAAAAGCTATAACATCATACCCAAGTCTCAGGTTCGGTAAGTTCCTCTCATGTGACACCTATGCTTTTGATCTAGCACACTTAAGGGGTAATTATTTTTAAAATCAATCTAGTTTTCTATCTACAAATATTAGTAAAAATATTTGTGCTTCTGATCTAGCACACGTACGTGGTAATTATATTTAAAATCAATCTAGTTTTCTATCTACAAATATTACTAAGAATATTAGTAACAAGTTCGCTAAAGGTTAAATAAATCCCCATCGTTGACTTACCTCAATCTGGTAAATAAATTAAAATTCTCGAACATAGACAAGCCTATCAGCTTAATTAAAGTAATAAAGTACAACTGACAGACGAAATGAGACCCCTATTTGCCAATGAAGTTTTAAGTGTAATCAACTTTGGTTAGGAGCATATGTGACTCTGGAAACTTCCAATCCAACACAACACAATGGTACATGTTTAGCTATACAATGTTATACAATGAAAAGTGGTGCCAGGGACGGGAAGAAGTTTTAGAGGCAACACCACTCTCTGTTGGAAACCAGAGAACGGTTTTGTATCTAAAAATATTGATTCTGGCCGCTTACCATTCCAACGAACTCTATCAACCTTAAGTAGAATTTATATAACCAAAGTTGAGATGTGATTTAATGTCGATTGCAACGTAACTTGTATTATGGTACTAGGGATAAGTGGAGGAAATTGCCACACAAATTCTTGCACTTATTCCAAAATCTTGTTGCGAGATTTTGTTAACGCATGATCATAAATAACAATAATAAGAAGATGAGACCAGCGAGTGTGGAGAAAACACCATGAAAAGGAAAGGAGATTTTTTTAACGCATGCATCATAAATAACAATAATAAGAAGATGAGACCAGCACGAGTGTGGAGAAAACACCATGAAAAGGAAAGGAATTTCACCGTGCTTTCATTGACTACTATATCGGCTTTCAACACATCGATGAACAGGTGATGAGTATTGATGATGCAGAACAGGGTTATACCAGGTGATAAAACAATGTTGAAAGTTCAAGGTATTAAATTCAAAGGGTTATCGCTTGAAGGAAGAACTAAATAATTTTGAACACCAAAAATCTTAACTAACTGAAATTCCATAAAGAAGGGATGATAGAGATGCACTCCCGAGGTAGGTAGATTTTCTAAATCGAAATGGAAAAATATTCACAAAAAGTACAGGCAATGACGACAGTGAGAGAAAGAACCTAACCGAATAAACGTAGTTTTTGAAAATAGCTATGGTGTGCGTTCGGTCTTGTAGATACCCTCACCCAACAACTCTAGATTAAATATCTTCATTATAAACATTTATATATAAAATGTACATACTCTTTGAAAGAGGAATAATAGGCTCGAACGGAAATAGAAATAAATCATTCAAGGGAAGGAGGCAGAGGTGGCGTGGAAAAATGAGAGGAGAAACTCTTGGGTGCAGCTGGGGTAGCAAACATAAACAACTAGAAATTGCACGCTATCCTCCGTCTCAGACTTAGAAATAAACACAAACCATGAAACACAGGAGAACATACTAACCATGCTTCTTAGGAATTTTTCAGTGGCTATTGAGAAAGCGCTGGAAAATCCTCATTCTCTGCTACAAAAGCACCATAAATGGTGCTCCAGCTCCTGTACATAAAATTCGAACTCATGATCAGAAAAAGAAACAGGCCTAGACCCAGAATGAATTTAAAAATAATTGAAGAAAATATTGGCATGAGTACAACTCACTATGGATGCATCATTGGTTATCAAGTTGGCCCTTCAATGATTGATGCATACTCTCCTTGGCATGGACTTTCTCTCTCAATTAACAGACACACAAAACAAACATTTAAACAAACACTACACAAGACACAACTACAACACAACACAACACAGGACATTGATGCATACAACACTACACAGAACTAAACATTTATGTAGCGCTCCATAAGACAGACACAGACACAGTGCTTGAGAGATATAGAATACCCATGATGATTAACCTGTAGATTGAGTAGAGAAAACAATTTGTTAACCAAACAAAGATATAAACAAACAAATTAACCAAACAGAGAGATAGGAAAACAAATTACCCTCTCCATGAATAATCAATCCACTCGATCACCCTGCTCTTGTTCTCGGAATGGATTGCAAAAAATACCATCACCTCTTCCTCTTGGTAAGAGGATTTTCTCCTCTCATTCTTCATTCATCAAAATCACCCATCCCTCTCCTTCTTCATTCATCAGGCGCGCAGTATATAATGACTTAGGGCATTCCTGAGCTTTATGTTTGAGTTTTTGGATCGTTGTGTTCAAATTTAGCTTTAACCAATCTTTTAATTACTATTCATTAAACCAATCTTTTAATTACCAATCTTTTAACTCTATTATTTTTTTTTAATTTATAATTACCCATCTTTTAACTCAGTATTATTATCTTATAATTTATTATTCATATTGTTGTAGTTTTTTTTTGGCCCTGGTGCATTTTTCAGTTCTCTGTTTCTATCTTTGGAGTATATTTGGTTATTCTATTTTATAATTTAGGATATTTTTGTAGTTTTTTTTACCTGCTGCGTTTTTCAGTTCTGCAACCCTTATCCGGATTGCAGATTCCTGAACTTACTTACTTCGTTGTTTTGGCCCACTTCTCCGTCTTCATCGGGATTGCTTATTGTCGGAAAACCTTATCATTGTCTCCGCCCCGTCTAGTGGAAAACTCAATATAGGGAATTCAATTCAACCTAATGAGCTACAATGTCCCGGGTGTCCTAGCACATGCAAAAAAATAACCGCGCCAAATGTTTAACACAGTGTAATTTTGCGTGAAAAAATAATATATATCATATTGGATTGAGCTGTTTGGAATTTTTTATTTAATATTAGTGATTATTTATAAATTTAATTATTATTATTAATATGTTAATAAATATTTTAGAAATTTTAACAAAAGTTTTTTTATATGCGAAAATTTATAAAATTAAAAAATTAAAATTTAAAGAATGATTAGTTTAGATTTATGGAAAAGATATTTTTAAGAATAACATTAGTATTATTTATAGATTTAATTATTATTAATGTGTTAATTATTATTTTAAAAATTTTTATCAAAAGTTTTCTATATTGAAAATTTATAAAATAAAAAATTCCAATATTAAATTTTTATAAGTTTTTATTTCCAATTTTTTAGAAAGTTAATAAGATAGATGTGTAATGTGTTTAATGTTAAAATTTTACTTCACCTTTTTAAACAAAAATCATTTGTTTTTAAATGCTTACCATAATGAAAAACAAACAAAATATATATCTATTTAGTTAATTAAATGCATCATTACTACTCAAAAGATGTGTAAGAATATTTCATTCTTACTCTCTACCGTCAATAAAATATTTCAATATTCATGTGAAATAATATAACTCTATATCAAACTTGAAAAGGATAAAAGTAATTAAAAGTAAAAAATAATAGTATTAGGTTGATGAACCACATAGAGTTCACACATGTACCTTTTAGAAGAAAAATAAAATATCAAAAAAATGCCAACTATAATTATAAATAAAAGTGAATATATCCATTTGGTTATATATATATATATATATATTCTTATTCTCACTATGCTAACTCGATTTATTATTAACATTACACCTCAAAAGACGTCGTACAAATATTTCATTCACAAAGATATTTCAATATAAGGTTTAGGTAAATTATTTAAATGTATAAAGAAAATAAATAATTGAAATAAAGAAAAAACTACTTATTTCTTAATAAGAATAATAAAAGAGACATATTCAATTCTTTCAATTCTTAATATAAAATTAATGTGGCATTTAAAAACAATAAATAATAAATAAATAAACAATTGAGTTTTAAATCAAATATATCAATAAAAAAATGGTTAAAGCATTTTAATTAATCTTATTATTCTACATGTTGGCTCCTTTGGGGTATATTTTTTAGTCATTTGAAATGTAGTAAAAATTTGTTGGAATTGTAAGTTTAAGTTGTGTACTCCACATAATCCAAGTGCTCAACCAGATTTTCAAGGCATTTATTAGATTTATACATTAAAAAAGATGCAATTTAAAAAATGAAAAAATGTACACCACCCTCTAAAAGAAATTAGCACATAAGGGATTTAATCCCTCTCCACACTTACTTCGGGTTAAAATGAACCTACACTAGTGAATATTTAAACTATTTTATCATAGAGAATACTCTTTTGTATATTTCCTAACAAATCTATGAAAAATATTATATATTATATATATATTTATATATATATATTCATTATTTTAAATAATCATACAATTATACACTTAAATTTAACAACATAACTCTACTCAATTAAAGGAAAATTTAGTTTACATCTTTTCACATTTTTCTTTAATTAAAAAGGTAACAAATAGTAATACTAATACTACTACTAATAATAATAATAATAATAATAGTAATAATAATAGTAATAATTTAATTTTAAATCCCTAGCCATGTTTGGAAACCAAATTTGTTGGTATGACACACTTGTTTATGGAAAAGACCTTTATATTTGAATCCCTGTCTTTCTAGGAAAAGTCACATGTTCTTAACTAGGCATTTAGAGAACTCTTGCGATTTCACTTGACATTCTACAAAGGACTTATCATTTATAACAAAAACATAGAGTCTCTAACAATGAGTATGACCTCTACTGAAATTGAGAATTCGAGTTTGATAAATACATTGATTATTTACCTCGTCTCCACTTGTCTGAGTGAGACGCAATTCAAGTACATAATTCTGTAGACTTCACTGCTATTGCTGATGAACAAGCACTGTCATTAAATATGAAACATGTAAAAACCCCCGTTTCAGCTCTTCAAGTTTCTAAATCATATTTTGGATGCTTCTATAAATCCAAAAACTAACTTGACAACTGCTTGCCTCTGAAATGGCTTTGAAATCCTTCTTTACATAGAGTTTCTTCCATGAATTGTGCACGCAGGCACTGTTGCTGACTATCAGAAATGAGGCCTATATCTCATCTTTCCAATGCCTATCTCTGTTTGTAAAAAGGCCCAAGGAGGACCAAGATAACATTACAGGCACCAATATGACTCTGTTATGGATCTCATTGTTAAACTCCCCCTATGCAGTGGTGTAATGGTAATCCTTTTATACTGCCTGGCTAGGTTCCATGTTCGAACCTACCGGGATATACATGGCAAGTTGTTTTAATTAGGAGGACAAACCTATACTCGGTGAAATAACAAAATTACACATAGCGCTATAGTTATAACAACTATTAACTTTGGTGCATTTCATTTTAATATGGTCTAACCATATAATACATATGGTTTACAAAGGTTGGACTAAATACAATATCTTTTCCGCACTGATGTAATGTCTTATCCTAAGGTTTATTCATGGTGCATATAGATTGAACTAATGGCCTTTATTACAATCATAATCCAATGTTTTATCATACAACTCGATGAAAGACCATATCATAACTCAGCTCTAGTCTGTGTGGCGGTTAAATGTTATGACAACCTGTGGCCATGCGAACTGCTTTTGGCAATAACCCCATGCCACATAGTCATACACCATTTTCCATGTGAATTGAACCTACTCCTTACCTATCCCCAATGATTCGATGACATATCCCATGGAAATGTTGAATCACTACCACACGTTCACAACCTCCGGCAGTCATGGCAACAACTCAACAGTGTTGTTTTAACTATGCCCACATCTCCATGCCATGTGCCACATCTCCACGCCAAATAACACATGTTGTGACTGCATACCCAACAATCTATAGAACCACAGATCCATGGCATCTAACCCCAGTGGTCTCAAAATACTCTGACATGTTGACTAGACCACATATTGCACGTTGTCATCCTTGTCATTAAATATCACCAGGCCACATGGTTTCCACCTCCGCAAATTATAAAAGCCATATTTTTTGTTTTAATATATATTTTCCATCAGACTTTAACATATATGTTTGCAATATGGTTTGACACCATATCTTCGGTGCTTTGTTGGCAAGTTAACTCACATCCTTTGGTGGTCATGGCCATTAACTCCACCACCATGTGACTAGACTAGGATCCACCATGTATGAACCTGTTTATACTTTGTTATAATTCTACACCATAGTTTATAACCTCTTTCCATAGGTTTTGATTTACTCAGCCATATTGCATATTCCCCATAGGTTCATTACATATTCTTCCACCATGGTTTGATAACATAAGTCTTTGTGCCCACCTACCATATAGTTAAATGGTTTACATAACATAGCTATTGCTTGTGCCCACCATGGTTTTCACACATAGTTTGAACCTTCAACATGTTTTAGCATTAAGAATGTGCACCTTTAATTTCATATATGGTATGTCATATGGTTTAGAAACCATAGGTTTGCAGCTACGCCATAAACTTATTAATGCACCCATGACTTATAATATGAATCTTTAACCAACCAAAAGCCAAAATGTCACCATTCACCTGAAGATATGCACCAGAGATGAACTTTGACCTCCTAACTTTACCATTGCCATTTGTCAAACTACGTGAATGCCACATGTCTAGCAAGGTCCCTTTTCACCTATTCACCATAAAATTCAATGACCATTTTCTCCCTCGTACGGAGGCCAAATGCGAATCCATAGATACCACTAGAATCAATACGTCTATCTCTTTGACTTGGCACCAACTTTGCAAGAAAATGAGATTTTAAAATTCTTCACATGTCAAGAACAATTTTTCTACCTAGGTCCATCTTGGACTTCAAACATATAGAAAATTTCGACTTGACTTAACAAGATCCATTTTGGATCAATAGTATAAGTACTTCTATGAAATAAAATTTAGAATAACATCATTTATATTAATAGAGGAATACACAACTTCACATTACAATTGTAAAGACAATCTGTGGTGAAGTAAAATTATAAGTGCAGACACGAACGAATTCCTCTAGCTCGATAATGGGTCTGGCCACAACAGATACATTCTATGGAAGATTTTATTAGGTTAGAATCAATAAAGAGGGCCTACCTCTTGGTCACTTGTCCTGCCTGATGGTGTCCTCACTTGCTCACTCCAACAATCTCTCGCTTCCTTCTTCAAGTTCCTAAAATAAGTAAACAACAACAACACACAAACATAATAATAGAAAAATTGCAATTCAACCTACTTTATGAGTCAAGAAGCATCAAGACACGAATATGTAATATTACAAAACATGTAGGAAATCAATTTATAGTTGCATATATTAATATCAAAGAGAGATTACAACCATTCATCTTGGCATGGCAATCTTCCTCTAACAAGACCAGATTCCTACACACTTATGCTAGCATTCCATGATGGCTTCAAATGACAATAGTTTAAAGGATTTTCCATTTATAATTCACTCCAAACCCAAACACACTTCTCCCTCACACAACTAGATGGCTACAACTAGTAATATCTTGCTTTTCTAATCAAAATAGTATACTCACACTCGACCAACACTCTAACTAGCTTATGCTTGGGAAGAAGGGAGGTTTATATAAGAAATATGGATGGGATGTGGATCCTCTTCTCATGGGAGAAGGACTTATCCCTTGAGGTAGTTCCATCATTATAGGGGAAAGGATACCAAACTGTCATCCTCGACCCCATCCGGCTAAACCATTTACCAAACTTCTATTACAAAGCTTCTGGAGCTGGAAGCTTCAGATCTAATTTAAAAAAACTTTCCATAATAGGACTAGTGCAACTAGAACACAGATCAGTCGCACCGATCGTTGTAAGGAATAGTGCTAATATATACACATTGGCATGGGCAATACAAATATCATTAGCGTCAGTCTTGTAAATTGGGAAAAAAAAAAAGTTTCAGGAGAAATGGTGCAAAAGGGAAATGATCTGCTCATAAAGAGGGACATAATGGGAGTTTCTTCATGAAGGCAAAGCATCTGGGATTCACTGTAGAGGTCCTCCAAGATAAAGGAATGGGGAGTATATGGATAATGGGAAAATTTTGTGCAATAGATGCCCCCTAAAGCGTGAAGGCCGAGCCGAAGTTGAGGGATGAAATGCTTTAGAAATTAGTGTGGGGAACTGGTCTACTGTCGGAAAACTTGCAAGCAAGTATAGATACATATACATAAACTGAGATCTCTGTCAAATGATACATGAAGCATGGCATGGACGCAACCATCTAGAGAATGATCATGTAAATGGATCTAAGTATGGGCACAGGCATTTGTTAAAGAGGATCATAACGAAACCAAGATATGGTCACAACCATCCAATAATGAGAAGGATCACATATGACAACTCATAGTCTTGTCAGCCAACCATCTCATAGAGAGATGCATATCATCATAACCATGTCAGATTGCTTCACAAACTGGACTTTTGTGATCTATGTCCAGGGTCTTGCACTCCAACATGACCTGATCACAGTACAGATTCTAGCATGCAAATAGATGTGTTGACGTTGAACATGTTAGAAAGTCACTTTATTACTAGTCAATGATGAAAAATGTTAACAAGCATGAGAGAAACCACCAATAATGGCAATGGCCCTCAAGGTAATATCAGCACAATTCACAAAATGTCAATACAAGAACTGAAGTCAAATACCCATGAAATCACTCGATCGAAAGCCAATGATGTGAACTTGTCATCGAGTCTGAAGAACTTTCCATTAGGGCATGCAAGCTCTAAGGTACTTGAAGGGAGTCTCTCGGTCAAATTCCCTGATAATGAGTCAATGTCGACAAAAAGAGACCATGTTGAAGGAGGGCCATAATTAATTTCACATCATCGACGTGAGACAAGAGGATGCAAAATGTTTTTTGGATGATACAGAGAAACAAAGGTAAGTGTAGCTATAGAAGGACAACTCTTGAACATATCAACGATACAACTGGAAGTTTTCCAGCTTTTGGATCCATGGGATCGGTGGTCATGATGACATAACAGAGATCAAATGGAAGGCAAATTGAATGGCCCAAACCCAGAAAGGTCAACGATGTAGAGGAGGATGTCCCAACCCAACATGAAGCAAAGAGTGTCATCTTCAGGAGTAGGCCATTAACAAAACTAATCGATTTCAAAATTTCCCCCCACCACTTCTAGCAAGTACCCCAATTATTTTTTAATCGCAAGCTTGAAGGGGATAGAATATGCTTTCACTATAAGTTAATGCTTCGGATGAATCAGACCTAGTAAGTTTAGCAAGCCCTAGGAAGGAGAAGCTTGTGTTCGTCATGGTGACAAATCCGATGTCGTTTAATAGTTTAACGACAAAGGTGTAACTCGGTATATTTTTCATATTTAGAGAGTTTGAAAAAGACATGTAAAAGAAAAACTCCACATGGTCCCTTTCCGTATTTTTGTGTCTCTCGAGCCCAAAAAGGTAGAAAGCAATACTTGAGAGATTTGCTTGACCATTTCAGTCAAGGAGTACCTTTTTCGTAAATAGTGCCTCCTAGCTCAAAAAAGGGGTAAACTTATACTAGGCGCATGATGTTTCACATCCATTAATGAGTTTGAAAAGACAAGGGCTTAGCTATCTTTTCATTTTTAAAGGGTCAAAAAATATCTGAAAGCAGACCCCTCATTTTTATTCTCTTTAACAAGTCAAAAAGGGAAAAATACTCAGCAATTTTTTCATATGAGTTTAACGAGTCGAGAAAAGATCTGAAATGTGACTCATCACCATCGTCAAGCATCCATCACCTATTTCTCAACAAGTAGGGCAAAGAGTATTATCAAGTCCTTGAGGTAAAATAGGTCAAAAATACCTACAAAACCTGATATTTTCATGAAAAAATGAATAAAAGGGGGAAAATTAAATATATTTTTACCATTTATCATTTTACCTTTGTAGTGAAGACTTTTTAACCCACTTTTACCATATTTTTTCTGGAGCAGATTGCGGGAGATCTGGGAGGTCAATCGATGAGATGTCAGTTCGAGGAGCCATGAGATCCTAGATTGCTTCCTCCATAAGGTCTCCTCTTGCTTCCATGTTTCCCCTATTTTTTTAAGAACCCCCTGTGTCACGCCCCCAAGCCTATAGTGGTCTTTCAACCGTGCCGGCGAGGTGCGGCACCACTGAACACTTTCTTTATAACAATACTCGTGCACATGGACTACACCTAAATTCACTTTCTCCTACTTAGTTTGTGATTCTCAACCAAGTATTATTATGTTATGTGCCTGTATACCAATGAACACCCATACACATTCATTATCCACAACATTATATAAGAGAAATGCAATAGCATAAAGGGAGGGGCAACTTCCTGAAATATGAGTCTACCCAACAATATATTATACAATCTTTCACTTTTATAATGCACAAGTTAAATCTTGGGAAACCCCAAATTTACACAGCCAAATATACAACTTCGGCAAACTCGGTTGCCCAGCTCATGGGCACCTCCGCACGACTCACCAACCGTTCGTTCACGTCGTTG
>APFE031394859.1:0-11556 GCA_000404065.3 Pinus taeda
ATTTAATAAGAGGGAACCCATCAACAAAGTGAGGTTTCATCAGCACCCTCCTGTGTTAGAGATATTCACAAGGCATAATTGGATGGGTTTGTTTGAGAAATTGAGGGGGTATGATGATGAATTAGCTAGAGATTTTTCTCTCTCCCTCATTCCATTGACTAGGACCCATGCCACTGTTATGGTGAAAGGCCTCTCCATAGAGCTCACCCCTGAGATCATAGGCAAAATTACCACACTTCCCTTAGGAGTGCCTTGGAGAAAGGAGGAAAAGGGAAATAACCAAACTGAAAAGAAGAAATTCTCTTTAGAAGGATAGGAGGCCATGGAAGACAAAAACGGAGTGAGAAGAGAAATTCTACCATATCTCTGGAATGAAATTATCTACCAACTCATAAAATATATATCATGTGAAGGTAGGTACAATGTGGTATTTGGAGACCACTTTAGTCTTCTCCAAGAGTTGAGGTTTGGAGCAAATACACCACCTCAAAATAGACTTAGCATACCCTACTTCCTTCTTCAATTAGTAATAGATATGAACATTAAAGTGTAGGAAGGAGACCATCAACAGCTAGCCCATCATGGGTTAATTAGACTTATCATAGAATATTCCCTCCAAAACCTCATCACATGGGTAACTTTAAAAGACAAGTAGACATAGGAAGATATTAAATCCGTTGAATATGACAAAAGCCCCATTGCCAGTGAAAGGGATGAAGAAGAAACTGAAAAAGAGGAAGAAGGAACAAAGAGGGATGAAGAGGAAATAGATGAGGAAGAAAAAGAGAAGGAAAGTGATGAAGAGACGAAAGAAGATGCAAAGGAGGAAATTGATGAACAAAGTGAGGAACTAGAGGGAGAAGAATAGCAGAAATAAAAATATGAGAGGGGGAATGGAAAAGAGGAGGCAGAAGACAAGGAGGAATCACCCATGGTTTCTCAAGAACCCACTGAGAAAGAGGAAGCAGCTTCCCTCACTGCCCATAGTACCCCTATCAAACAAAAAGGGAAAAGATAAAGACAAAATCCATTTACTTTAGGACAAAAATTTGTACAAGAATAAGACAGGGAAAACCTCAAATCCCACCAAGGTTCCTATTGTTATTGAAGAGTCACCCAAATATAAGGAGAAGATGGCTCCTCTTATGAAAACTAAAGGAGAAGGATCATCAGGACAAGCGTCTCCCAAGTCTCCTATCACTTATGTTAGAAGGCCTGTGACTAGATTTGCCTCACCCAAAGGAAAAGGCATCCTACAGGATACATAGAAGAACCTACAGGAAACTTAGAAATTGGATAAAGAAGGAAGTATGCAGTAAGAAACAAAGAAGGAGGATCTAGAGCTAAGGGAAACTAGTCCTCAACCTAACCTTGACTCCTACTATAGATATATTGAATGGGCAGGTGATGAGCCCCAAAAATGGGTAACTATATGGGCTCATTTGGCCAATTGTTTCCATTTGATCCACCATTCTCCATATTTTTGTGCATGTTTTTGAATATATTTATGTCAGTTGAGTGAATGGGGATAGTCACTTTGCCACATAGTCTAATGAGTGTTTATTGCAGATTTTTGGACATTTTTTGGATAAGGGCCAGGCATTTATGAGAATATTAGTAGCCAAACTCGATGAAATAGGGTTGAGGACTTATAGGAGGGGTTTCTTCTGCATTAATGACCCCTTCCTTGAGTTCTCCACCAGCAGCTTGGAGTTCAAAGGCCACCACATCGATGATTCCAAGGGGTAGATGAGCAACTCAAGTGGGACTGTTGTTATCTCTAGTTTTAGGCAGCTGAGTCCCTTAAGTTTAGGAGGACTGTTGGGGTTCCTCACTTGTATAAATAAGAAGGGTTTAGGCCTCAGTAGGTTAGCCATTTCATAGTCTATTTTTGCACTTTTGTGCAGTGTTGTACTCAGCTCATTTTCAAGCTCCTTTTGCATACAGTTTTGTGATGTAACTATTATTTTTTTATCACTGAAGATAAATCTAGCTTTGAACCAACATTGATCCTTTCTAGAGAGCTGAGCCTCTTGGGTTAGGGCCCAACCCAAGCTACCCAACACCTCCTTTGTATATTTATATGTTTTCTTTCTTGCATTCATAATCTGATTTCTGTTGTTTAGGATTAATCTTGTTTTGGTAAAATAGGTTACTTTTGATTATTAAATTAGTTGTTCTTACTTGAAGTTGTTTAAGTAGTTTGTTGTAGTAACCAAGAGAGATCGAAAAAGGCTACCAGTAGGCCTAGATTTCTTTTCTCCCTCCTTGGGACCATGAATTGAGGATGAGACACTACTGTTGCCCCAAAAACATTGTTTTTTTCCCTTTCATGCAATTGGTAGTTTGATGTTTTGAGTTGGAGAAGTTGATATTTGCTTGGATTCACATGCTTAGATCATTTCTTGTTCATTTACCATGGCTTTCTCACATAGTTTCCTATTCATAAAATTTTGTTCAACACTTTTCTGTTTTTAGGTCAGATTTGAGGTCAAATTAGGAAAACTCTGTTTTTTTTGGTTCTTGCTTGGGTTAGTTCTAAGAAGTAGGTGTGCAACTCACTTGAAAAAAATTCCAACTTGTCATCCTTCCATAGCACAACCTGTACTAGCTCATCTTTCACGGAATCCTTCACCCTTTCACCACATTTCACAAAACTATCCTAATTTTTTCATTCCTTCACAAAGTCGCTTTCTTACCCTTTGAACCAATCCAACCATCTCCTTCATTCATGATCCTTATCAATAGAGTCCTAGACCCTTCAACACCTTTATCCAACCTTCATTTCCTTTTTCCCACCATTTTTCGACCTTCAAACTTCCAAAAACCACTTTCAGCCTCCTTTTGTATAACTTCCTGTAAAACTTCCTGTAGATCCCTTACAGCCTTCCTATATAAGTTCATACGAGCGATTTTTCGAAGTCTGATCAAAATGGAAATCTCCAAAAGGATACTAGGGACTTCTTAGGACCCCTCCACACCTTCCTCATCATCTGTAAAAGCCAACTCCATTTTCCTTCGGAACCAAACCGTTGCACTGTCACAATTAGTCAAATCACAAGCATAACAAATCCACATAAAAATACTCAAAATTGCAAAAAGATGATTTCTTTCCATTTCTCTTTAGAGGTAGCTTGAATAAATGCAATTTACCTTTTCAGTAATCAATGGCACTCATTCCAATAATTTCCATCTCTTTTATTGCATGATTAGGGTTTGCTAGGGTTTGAGTTCCATTTCAATTTTCATTCTCTTTCTGCAAATAGAATAGCCCCCATAGAATTAGTCTTTTGCCATCACAGTAAAAGCTTCTTCTGAGAACTCATAGAAGTTGGCTTAAACTCCTAGCAAACTTGTACCAGCTGATCAAGTGACAACCACAGTAAGAGTTAGTACTTGTGCATACATCATTGTCACTTCCAAGTTTGTTACGAACTACCGGGTTGATAAAAGTAAACAAGGGAGCCCTAGGAGTTGCAAAATTATTGTTGCAATACTAGAGCTCACCACCTATTTTTGGCACCATTGCTGGGGAAGCGTCAGAGTATTTGTGATTATTTATTTTCTTCTAGTTTCTACTGCAACATTCTGCTAAGTAGTTTATTTCAGCAAGAGTAGAGTAGTTGGTGCATTTCAATTCTGCAATTCCATTTCTACAAAAATAGATTAGACATTTCCTACTTTCATTTCAATTTTGTAATTTCATTTCAGCAAGCGTAGATCAGACATTTCCTGCTTTCATTTCAATTCTACAATTTCATTTCAGCAAGCATAGATTAGACATTTCCTACTTTCATTTCAATTCTGCAATTTCATTTCAGCAAGCGTGGATTAGACATTTCTTGCTTCTATTTCAATTCTACAATTTCATTTCAGCAATCATAGATTAGACATTTCCTACCTTCATTTCAATTTCATAATTTCATTTCAACAAAAGTAGATTATACATCTCCTGCTTTCATTTCAATTCTGCAATTTTCATTTCAGCAAGGGTTTTTTTAGTTAGCTGCAATTTGTTGTTCAATCCATCTTAGTTTTTGCAGGTACAAGCAGAAAAAGAAACAAAAAAATTCAAAAAAGAGATTTTCTTTAATGCCTCATAGAAATAGAGACAATTCAAGAAAATTCCTACCCAACACCCCCAACACATCACTAAGTCACCCTTCTCTCTTATTTAGTGGCAGTGATCCAGAAGATCTTATAGGTGAACCTACAGAGATGTACGAAGATCCTATAACAGAAGAAGAGCGAGAAAACATTCCTCCTGAGACCATGGCTGAAAACAGAAATGTTAGTGGGAATGGGGAAAGAATAGAAGGTACCTTTCCTATCCAGGAGACCAATGGGGACACAAAAATGAAAAACATAAGCCCTTCAGCCTTACCTCACTTCCATGGGTTAGCTACCGAAGATCCTGATACCTTCTTGTTTGAATTTGTTGTTCTCTATTGAACCTATGACTATGCAAAAGACGAGCAGAAGTTGAAGTTGTTTCCTTCTACCCTCAACGATGCAACCTTACGCTGGTTCATGGGGTTACCTGGAGACAATATCACAACTTGGGCTCAGATGCAACAAGCCTTCAACAACAATTACCAGGACTATTGTAGGTCAAGGGAAACCAAGGAAGAAATCTTTCGTATGACCATTGGTAGTGATGAATCTTTAGAAGACTATGAAGAGAGGTTTCAACTCAATTATAAAAGGGCCAGGTGCACACTTGACCCTGAATCTCTAAAGTTGGTTCTGCTCAGAGGAGTCCCTGAAGACCTTCTACATACCCTCCATTCGCTGGCTAGGGGGGACATCTATCAACTACCTTATGATGACATAAAAACTGTGTTTAGAAACCATTCCAGGTCAACTAGGAAGAGAAGTAGGGGAAGTTAGCCATTATCCAGTGCATCCTCATCTAGCTCATCCCTTAGAAATGAACTTAAATATTTCAAGAGCAAGGTGAGGTAGACTCTTGCCATGCACATGGATACCTTGCATATCAAAAGGAAACAAGAGGAAGCTGAGAGAGCTCTGGCCATCTTCTGTCCCAGGTGCATGAGAAAGCACCCCAAGAACAAATGCCCACTGCACTCTATAGAAGTATATGTAGTATGTGAGCAAGACCATCCTATAAATCAGTGCCCTTCCTTGCCCAAAATCAAAGCTGCAAATCAAGGGGCTGAGGGAGCCACTGAACCACTCTATTTCCTGAACCAAAGGAGGCCGCATGGGTCTAGACCTTACCGGTAGGGAATGCAAGGGACCTCCCAAATCTATTACAACCCCAATCAAGCCACTTCCATGCCCTCTTGGGGTCCCCCTACACATCCTTCCTGGTCCATACCCCCTCCTTGGTCATATCCTCCTCAATACCAGGCTCCTCTAGCTGCTCATTCATTTCATCCTTATGCTCAGCCACAACCTTAGTGGAATGCACCTCATTAGGGGTAGAGGCTCCAGTATAACTCTCCCCCCTCTCTTTTTCCTCCACCACCTGCTCAACCACAACCAATACCTCTTGCTCCTCCAAGACAAACCCAGATACCTGCTCAACCAAACCCAAATCCCAACAACAAACAGGCCCAGTAGGTATATAGTGGGGAAACATCATGTGCAACCTATGCTGTGGAGATTCAGGAGATTTACCTACAATTTGGGAAGGTTCTCCTAGATAGCGAACCTCCTCCTAAGGAGGATGAGGAATAAAAATGGGAAAGTGAACCCAAGGCCATTCCACCCTTTCTTGAAAGACTAACTGGAACCACCCAACCGACCCCAGAAGAAACTGAACTTCTGGGAGAACTGAAACAGTTATGTGTAAAAATACCCCTTCTCGAAGCCATAAAGGATGTCCATATATACAACAATATGATCAAGGAAAAATGCTTCAAACACCAAGGTAGGCAAAAGAGAAATGCCCCAACTATCAATGTCATAGGACAACTGTCCGATCTGATGTTGGGGCAGGTAATTTGTCCGAAATATCTAGACCCTAGGAGTCCTGTAGTAGATATCCACATCAATGGCACCATAATTCCCCATACCTTGATTGATCTAGGGGCTGCCATTAATGTGACGACCAGGGACACTATGCTCAAGCTCAACCTTCAGGGTTCCCTAAGAAAGACCTCAACAGTACTGCAGTTAGCAAACCGCTCCACCGTGAACCCTTAGGGGATTATGGAAGATGTCATGGTCTCTATTGATTCCTAGGAGTACCCTGCTGATTTCCTGGTTCTCCAACCAAAGGAAAATCTCACTGGGTATCCTCTCATCCTAGGAAGACCTTGGTTGGCTACTGCAAATGCCTACATCAACTACCAAGTTGGGAACATGACAATCAAGAATGGGCATATGTCCAAGCAGCTAGTCCTCTATCCTCCTGCCCAACCTCTACTAGAACATGATTTACCCCTCTAGTTGGAGGAGGAAGATGAGGATGAAGTCTATTCCGCACCATTGTGTAGAGTAGAAACTACCATGGGGGGTCCACAAACTAAGGATGATCTTATTGAGAACTTGATTTAGAATCCACCCCCTAGTGTGTTGCCCTTAGAAGAGCTGGTGGAAGAAACCCAAGATAATCCTCCAGTTGATATCTGTGTGGCTGATCCGACCTCCCATCGAGTCAAGAATGTGGAACTTGGCCCAGAAAAAACTTTGAAGATCAACTCATCCCTATCCACCTCTCAGGAGAAATAACTGTGTAGCTTATTGAAGAATCACTTGGATGCTTTTTCTTAGAGTTATAAGGAGATAAAGGGAGTCCACCCTTCCATCTGTACTCATCACATTTATTTAAGGAAGATTGTAAACCAATTAGGTAGTCTCAAAGGAGGATGAATCCAGCCCTTAAGGACATTGTCAAAGAAGAATTGCAAAAGTTGCTGGATGCAGGATTCATCTACCTCATCTCTGATAGAAAATGGGTCTCTCCTTTGGTGTTAGTGCCAAAGAAAAACGGGAAGTGGAGAATCTGTGTAGATTATTAGGAACTGAACAAGGCCACCAAGAAGGACCATTTCCCTTTGCCTTTCATAGATCAAGTGTTAGATGGCGTGGTAGGGAAGAAGTTCTTCTCCTTCCTAGATGGGTTTAGCGGGTACAACCAGATCCAAATCAACCCGAAAGACCAGGATAAGACCACTTTCACTTGTCTGTGGGGTAATTTTGTATACTAGGTCCTTCCTTTTTGGTTGTGCAATGCTCCCACCACCTTCCAGAGAGTAGTACTGAGCATATTTGTTGAAATGGTTCATGATTCAGTGGAGATCTATATGGATGACTTTACCCCTTATGGTTCTAACTTCCAGGAAGCTTTGACTAACTTGGGAAAAGTTTTAGCCAAGCGTATTGAAATGAACTTGTCCCTTAATCCTAAAAAATGTGAATTCCTGATGACTGAAGGGACCATACTAGGTCATACAATTTCTCAGCAAGGATTACAGGTCGATCCCAACAAGATTGCTATCATCCAAAGGTTTCCATCTCCTCAAAAGTTAAGAGATGTTCGGAGTTTTCCAGGCTTAGCAAGGTATTATAGCAGATTCATTAAGGACTTTAGTAAGCTAGCCTCTCCATTGTTTGGTCTTTTGGGGAAAGATGTTGAGTTTATATGGACTGACAATTGTCAAGAGGCTCTTGATGCCTTGAAAGGTAAGTTGGTAACTGCCCCAATCTTGAGAGGTCCAAATTTGGCCCTACCTTTCCACATTCACACAGATGCCTCGAACAAAACGATAGGAGCAGCCTTAGGGCAAGTTGAAAAGAAGTTGCCTTATGCCATATAGTTTGCCAGTGAAAACCTATCTAAGGCAAAATTAAACTACACTGTAACTGAAAAGGAGCTCCTAGCTGTAGTCCATTCCCTAAACAAGTTCAGGCACTACATCACTGGTTATCAAACATTTGTACACACTGACCATGCTGCAATTAGGTATTTGATGAATAAACCAGATGTAAACACTCATATCATTATATGGTTACTTTTATTGCAATAATTTGATTTGACTATTGTTGATAAGCTAGGTAAGGAAAATGGTGTTACTGATTTTCTGTCTAGACTAGATCTACCTGCAGGGGAAGAAGGAATGGTGGATGATCAAATGATGATATAGCAAATTACTTGGTTTTACCACAATTTCCACCACACCTCTCCTCAAAAGACAAGAGAAAGATCATGAGGAAAAGTGCCCCATTCACTTGGATTAGGGGCAACCTTTTAAAAATTGGCTCAGATCAGATTTTGAGGCCATGTGTTAGGGAAGAGGAAGTCTTTGACATCCTCTTAACCTGTCATGATGGACCTTGTGGGGGCCAATTTGTAGAAAAGAGGATTGCTTTCAAAATTTTGCAGGCAGGCTACTATTGGTCCACTCTTCATCAACATGTCAGGAGATACATAAGCCAATGTGACCGATGCCAAAGGATCAGGAGACTGACTCCATGGGATGAGATGCCCCTACAACCTCAAGTGACTTTTGAGCCATTTGAGAAGTGGGGCATGGACTTTGTGGGTCCTATCAACCCTCCTTCAAAAAAGAAATATTACATCATTGTGTGTACTGATTATCTGACAAAATGGGCAGAAACAAAGGTAATCAAAGCAGCAACAAAAGAAAAAGTAGTTGAGTTTTTAAGGGAAAATATCTTCTACAAGTTTGGCTACCCAAGAGAGTTAGCTACAAATCAAGGGATTCAATTTACCTCTAGTTTGGTTCAAAATCTGCTCACACACCACAAGATTAAGTAGAAAACTTCCACCCCTTATCATCCATCAGAAAATGGATAGGTGGAAGTCACCAACAGAGCTTTGGAAGGGATTTTGACTAAGGCAGTGAGCAATAGTAGAAAACATTGGGAAGATCTATTGGTTGAGGCCACCTGGGCCTATAACACTACCTAGAAAACCACCACAAGGTTTACACCCTATGAGCTGGTCTATGGGAAGAAGGCTCTACTGTCAATAGAATCTGAATATAACACATTAAGGATTGTAGCTCAGCTGGACCTAGATCTCAGCCATGCACAAAAGGAAAGATTGCTTCAGCTAAATGGATTGGATGAACAAAGAATGTAGGCCCTACTCTACTCAGAGGTTGTCCAACTTCAGAGAAAAATATGGCATGACAGACACCTCAAAGAAAAACAATTCCAACAAGGAGATTGGGCGTTGCTGTATGATTCAAGATATAAGGATTTCAAGGGAAAACTAAGGATAAGGTGGCTAGGACCCTATACAATAGAAAAATGTAATGAAAACAATTCAGTCCTTATCTAGACTGTTAGAGTCGGTCTAGTATCCCTCCATCAGCGATCAAAGCTCTTTGCATTTGCATAGGTAGGTGTCTCATCAGTGTCATCTTTGCATCCCATTAGGCATGCCATAACCCTGATGGAGGAGCTGGTATATTTTTCCCCCTCTTGGCATTGCTGGACCAAAGTTATTTCGGTCATTAAAATTTTCAAGATTGTCTTGTCTTGTCTTGAGGTCAAATTCCTAGGTCTAGGGTTTTGGTCAAGTTTGTCTCCAAGGTCATGTCTCTGAAGGTCAATAAATGTTCAGTAAGTGAGAGGGATGATTTTAACGGTGTTTCTTCGCAAATTCCTATCTTGTGCAATTAATTTTCATCTTGGATTTAAAAACTCTGTTTTTAAAGCTAAGATCATTTTTCAAATTTTTGTAAAAAATGATGAAATTTTAAAAAATTCTCAAGGACAACATGTAACCCTGGCTCCCTATCCAAGATCCCTCAGATGATATCCCTACAAAAAGAACCGAGAAAAAGCATTAAATCAGTCAATTTCAGGACAAAGGAAACCAAAAAGTCAAGATTTTTAAAGTGTCAAAGGAAAAACATTAGAAAGTGGGTTGTGATATAAAATTTATTCAAAGCAAGGCTATAAAGGTTATATTTTCCTCCATTAAGCCTCATTGTGCATCCAAGTGATAGAGAAGTCAAATTGCAAGAGCGTTTGAGCATTTGAGTGAATTGTAAGAGCGTTTGGGAGAGGTGAGACCCGTTAAAATAGAGGTGAGACCCGTCAAGCAGGCACGACCCGTCAGGGTACCTCTGCCAGTACAAAATTTGTATGGGTGCAACCCGTCAGGATGTTGGGCAGTGAACGCGACCCATCAACGCATTATTTACACAAAATCTCCAGCAGCCTGCTAAGGAACCACGATTTGCCAGATTTTGTAAGGTAGGCCCTCAAAGCATGAAAAATTATTGCTTTCTACAGTTCAACAAGATCATAATTGTGTTTTTAAAGGTCTTCATTTTGCAAGTAAAAGCTCCATTGCTGCTGTGGGTATGAAATTGTCAAACTTGCTAGGGTTTATTATGTTGTTTTGAGGTATCCCATTTTCTTTCCTATTGTCCACCTCCCATTACATATTCCTTATCATTTTATTTAAATTCCCCTTCCAAATTTGATAAGAACCTTAAACCCTACCCCTCATGATGCCAATGTAAACAATATATATCATGATGCATATGCAATAATTGTTGCAATGTTTTTCCCTTAAAATCCCTTTTTTATATATTTATTCCCATGTTCCCTTTAAAAGTGCCCCTCCCCTAACATTCTCCTCATGTTCCTTGTCCCCTTGAAACAGTATATAAATCAGCATTTTGCAGGCAGAAATAGTAGGACATTTTGGCCACTCTGCTTCCTAAACAATGTCAGAAACTGAAACCTATGAGCAGAGTGATGACCAGGTATCAGCTTCAGAAATTGAGGTACAGAGGAGGCCTCAAAAGGGAAAAGGCGGTCATCACAGGAGAGAGGAGCCCACCTGTTTGACAGATTTACAAGCTTGTCCTATGGCAGTCTCATGTTTTCAGTACATGTCTTGCTATGAGTTTTGCGAGAGGATCTCTTGGATTCAGCACCACAGAGAGTTGGCTCACCTATTTGTTTTACACTTCCATGATGGACATGTCAACCTTGCTAGGGTGGACTTTGTTTTGACAACCGAGGTGATTTCACAGGCTACAGGGATACCTAATGTCGGGGAGGTATGGAACAAGCGCAAGGTGTTCGACACTATTCAGGTTGAGCCTTTTATTAGACCAGCATTCATGAGACTATTGGCAGGTGTGTTTCCATTCAGATTTCTCAGGCGTGAGTATGCTCCCATGATGAGGCTCATCATGCGCTATTTTACCTGTGAGGGCAGATTTTCACAAGTATATTCGTACCATATCCGCATATTGATGCACTTCACATGGGTACGGATGATGAATATCCCTGTTTTCTTCTATCAGAACATTGAGAGGATGGTGTCCATAATGCAGAGGAAGAGCCCGTCACAGCAATATAGGAGCCTTTACCATTATGGTTTGATTCACCTTGTAGTATTACATCAGTTGGCTCAGCGAGGCATCTCATTGGAGGACTTCATCTCTCGTGAACTTTTCACACCATTACCCCTGCCACATCCTGAGGTTGTTCACGAGGAGGGAGGACCATCTCAGTAGCATGACATCCCCATCATTAGCCATGTCAGCTCCCCACCTTTGGTTACTTATCAGAGAGGCCAGAGGGCCTTATTTG
>APFE031394859.1:12415-38534 GCA_000404065.3 Pinus taeda
AAATCAACCCTTTTGATCAATTTACTAGCCTAAAATCAGTGTTACCCTATTGGTCATCTCATCCATTGAAGATTTTACTGAGATTGAATGGAGAGAGCCTTCTCCTGCCTCGTAGGGCTAGCTACGAGGCTAAATGGTTTGATGTTGCCTTGAGGTTTGCCTTTTTCAGCCTGAGGTGAAATTTCAAGCGCTAACATAGACCACAGACAAAGAAGCCATCCCTATGCTCGTTAATGGGCATAGGCTGAAGATATATAGGAAGCCCCTTTCCAAGAAGGAGTTCATTGAGAATGTGGGAAAAATAGTGTTGGTAGTGGAGCAGGTTCCTGTCTCCTCTCCACCCACACCCTGAACCAAAAAAACAAAAAAACAAAGAAAAAAACAGAAAGAGGAATAAAAGATCCCTGGGTGAAAACCTCTTGGAGGCACCCAGGGCAGGTAGTGAGGGTGAAAACCTCTTGGAGGCACCCCAACTGTCTCAAAAAAAAAAAAAGGAAAAAAAAGAAGAGAAAAAACACAGAAAAAAAAGAAAAACCTAACTTATTTTAGATGAATTGCAAGTTGCAGGAGGGTCACGTAAGAGAGAAAGATAGGACTAGGCTACATGCACCCTTCATAATCCATCCCTCCATCATTGTCATCCTTCTCCAGGCCTCAGTCTCATTTGTTCTGAAGATTTTGCATCCTACAGGAAACTCTGTGTATTCTATAAGAGGATCCTATAGAAATTACAGAAAGGCCAAAATTGATTTTAGAGAAGAACCCAAGGGTTGGAAATTCATCTAGAAGGCCTGTGAACCTCCCTACCACCATCCATCTACCTAACTCTCCATGTCATCTCTGTACACCCACATTTCCACTCGGTTTTTCCTTTCCCTGCATAGACAAAATACAGAAATTCTATTTTTTTCCACCTTGCCAACATAAAAGAAAATGACAAATAAAGTAGTAGTGTTCTTTTTGCTTATTCTTACCTGATACCTTCTAGTTGCTATGTCTTCCATTTAGAACCTTTGTCAGCTGTCTTTTTAAGCCTGCTCAAGCATCAACCTGAATTTCAGAAGGAGAAGCAGCTACAAGAAATCCTGAAGGATTCATGTACTAGCTAATCCCTTTGAAAAGCAAACTCTAGAGGCGGGATCAACGCAACAAGATGTATGCAGCACGTAAGGAGTAGATCTTGATCAAGGAATCATCAGCATAAGATGAAGGTCGAGCATGTAGAACACCAACGCCAACAACAACGAGGAAAGGAGGTGCCAGATTCCGAAGTATGCATAGCACAACAACGACTACGCATGTAAGTGGCTAAACCTATTCTTTAATTGCATGAATACTATTTCAAAACTACATGAGCTATGGGAATGGTCACGATTGAGCGGACTCGATGCCTAACTAACTGGCCACCCTCGTTCACTTCATACACCTTCGTGGAATTCAGTTGAGCCACATCTAAATTCAAATTGTCGATAAGATACGCAGTCAGCATGTGTGGCATGTCAACTCGAGAAGAAAACATTTGAAAGCGGTATTGGTGGTGGCGTATAACAGGAGTAAGGGAGGTGATGGTGGTCACACGACATGAGGAACCATAATGACATTGGCTTAGGACCAACGGTTTGGATGGGGATAACGTACCCATCTGGCCACCCCATGACTGCAGTGCTCATCTACTACCTTCAGAGTAGCGAACCAGTAGTTTCTGCTGGTTTTTCAAAGCCCTCCCACCTATCGGGTTCTACAGGAGCACCACTACATTCTACAGAAGTAGAAACACCTTCTACAAGAATATTTCTACAGGGGAAACAAAGAGCAACTCTATAGCTGAAAAATCAAAATTCTTGTCAAATTCGATCTGGGAATGAGGTAGGCTCGAAAAACTACTCTGCATACGATATGCTTAGATAAGGTGGTAGTTTAAAACTAGAGTAGTGGGTGAAGAGAAATGAAGAAAGAGAAATTCAAAATTCCGTTGTGCTTTCTTCTAAAGTTTTACACAGTCTCTCCGTTCCCTTCTCTGTGTTCAAAATTTGCCTTTCTGTTCCTCACATTCTACTGTAAAAAAAGGAAGGATTCAGTCATAAAAATCAAACCTGGGGAGGAAACGAACATTACAAGTCTACTTACTCTGTGAAAAAATCCATTGTTTTTATATAGTCCCTATTCTGTCAGTGTATTGATTTCTTCCAAGAACCAAGAAGCAAATTCAGGTTGAGAACAGTTTGGAGAAAGGGAGAATTGAAAATTGGTGTTGTGAAGAAGGAGCACATGGAAATTCCTCCTACAGTTTAGAAAAAAAAAACTCGGTTGCCCCTCTGTTTCTGATTTTGGAAATTGTTGCTTTTTTCTCCTCACCTAAGCACTTCAGAAACCACTAAACCCATGCTTAGAGGTTTTATGAGGGAGGAGCCTTTGAACTCCACTGAATTGCATGAGCACCCTAAGGTGGTGGCCCTCTTCACCAGGGCAAGCTAGATGATTTTCTTTGAAAGAATACATGGATATGATGATGAGGTGACTGAAGAATTTTTTATGTCCTTAAGACCCCATTCGAAAACACATGCTACAGTCAGTTTTAGGAGTTTGACCCTAGAACTTACACCTAATTTTATCAGTCAAATCATAGGTCTCCCACTTGGGCCCTTGGAGCAAGGAGGAAAAAGCATTGGGACAAGTTGCCAAGAAGACATTTTTTCAACCTGGGGAGCATCCTGTAGAGGATAAAAATGGGGTCAGAAGGACACGCTTACCTCCTTCATGAAGTGAAGTCAGCTACCAAATAATGAAATATATCACTTGTGAAGGAAGGTTCAACATAATTTATGGTTATCACTTCAGGTTATTACATGAATTGAGTTATGGGATGGACCTACCTCTAGTTAGAAAACTCAGTCTCTCATATTTCCTCCTCCAGTATTTAATAGAATGTAGCACCAAGCTGAATGCAGGGGTCCTACACCAGCTGGCACACCATGGTCTCATTAAATTAGTGGTGGAAGATGCCCTACACACATACACCATCCCCATAGCTTGGGAAATTTTCAAGAATATGTCAAGAGAAGGTGACATCAAAACTTTGACTGAGGATATTAGCCCATCTAGCAGTGAGGAGGTGGAATAGAAAGAGGAAATTGAGAAAGAAATGCATGAGGAGACACAAAATAATCAAATAGAGGAAGAGCAAGAAATAGAGGAGTAGAAAGAAGAGGAGAAAATTGACAAACCCACTGTAATACCTAAGGTAGAAAAGAAAACAGCCTCAAAGACAGAGAAGAGGAAAAGAACAAAAGTGAGAAGAAAAAGCCCAAGAAAGCCCAGAAAAAGACTGCCACAAGAGAGGCAAGGACCTAGCAAGAGAAAGAGAAGATATTACTAGAGATAGCAAAGACACAAGCAAAATAGCATACATAGAAAAGATTGCAGAAGATGAAGGGGAACAACAAAAAGAAGAAACATCCCCTGAAACATTAGCAAAAGAAGTAGCAGCTTTGATGGCTGTATTTAGTACTCCAGTAAAACAAAAGGGAAAAAGAAAAAGAGAAACATCCATGTATTTTAAAGCCAGAAGGAGCACCAGGATAAAGGTGGGAAATCCCTAGTCACCATCAAAAGAACCTATAATAATTGAGGATGAACCTACTAAGAAAAAGGAGTAATCCCCCTCCAAAATCTCTATCACCTATGAGAGAGGGAGTCCCAAAACATGCACCTAGAAGGAAAGAATCAGACTAATGGACTCCAAAGCAGTTCTACAAGAAGCTAAAACCTCTCTACAGGAAACATTGGCCAAGCTAAAGTAGACTAAAAAATTATAAGAGGAGGCAGAAAAATAGTCATAAGAGGAAGGCAAGGCCAAATAGATACCTGAACCAAGCCCTTAGCCTAATTTAGGCTCATATTACAATTTGCTAGAAGGTGGGAAGATCATCCCGTAGAAATCTGTTATAACCATTTTCTTTGAATTAGAAAAAAAAGGGTTAGAACCCACACCTGGATGAAAATTGCTAAATCCAAGGGAGTTGAAGATATAGGACACATGGAAGAAAAGTTGAAAGAATTAAGAAGGGAGTTGGCAATGGTGAGACACAATGAGAGCACTAAAAGAGCCCAGCTACAGGAGGAAAATGCATCGCTGAAAAAGTAGTTACAGCAACAAGAAACTCAAAGGGGAGACATATCACAAATTTTCAAATAACAACAACTACAAGAAGGTCCCCCAGTAGATAAGGAAGCAACAGAGAAACAAAAGCAACAGGAAGAGCCACAACCTAATTTTGAAATGATGATAAAGCAACAACAAGAATGGGAGTCTCAGGCAACAGCTGAAGTGCTTTTGCTGAAGCAGTAGTTGCAGGAAAGGGAAGCCTAGATGGCCTGAATGGCTAGTTGGGCAATGGAGGCCTTGCAGTGTAGGTAGCTAGCTAGATCCTATGCACTATATCTCAAAGACCAATGGCTCCGGTTCCAGATTAAAACATTGGCTCAAAGGGGCACAATCCCATTTCAAATTATGGTCAGTTTATGCATTTGTGTGCTACTAGTTTAGCTGAGGATAAAGCCAAATTAGAAGAATTCTACTTACACAATATGGCACTCCCTGATATGAACTTTTGGGATCCGAATGTTGCATTGGGAGACCTACAACTCATGGTTATGGCTTCTTGGATGAGCCATGAGGAATAAAGAGCAGTGGAAATTAAACAGATCATGGCAAAAGAACTAAATGAGCCCCTGCTAATAAGGGCAAAACCAGAATACCCCTCAGCTCTCATATATGCTCATCAACACCTTGCAAGCAATGCTTAAGTTCTCTCTGATTATGCTGAAAGGCAAGCGCAAGCTATCACTCATTTTGAAGATATGGAAAGACTATTTGGCGATGATTGCCTTCATGCTTGCATGAGGAGATGGAATACATTGTCATATAGCTTAAAGATCAGGGAGTATCACTCCCCAACCAGAATGAGGGAGGCTTTGGTGAGAGGGCCCCTATACAAAAAATCAATGCAAAACTTGAAAGCCAACTGGATTGGCCTTAAGTTCAGTCCTCCACTACTCTTAGGACTATCGGAAGGGGTTAAGGAAGAAGAAGAACAAAAGCAATGGGAGGAAGTGGATAGAAAGGCATGTTTTCATGACAAGGAAGGGGACATCACCTTAGAGGCTTGGGATGTCAGGGAAAATGTTAAAGCTATCAAGGATGAAGAACTAGATTAGTTGCTCAGAGGATGAGCAATCCATTCAGCAAGCGGGTGATGATGAGCCCCAGAAATGGGTAGCTATATGGGCTCATTTTGCCTATTATTTCCATTTAATCCACCATTCTCCATAGTTTTGTGCATGTTTTTGAATATATTTATGTCAATTGAGTGAATGAGGATAGTCACTTTGCCACATAGTCTAATGAGTGTTTACTACAGATTTTTGGACAATTTGTGGACAAGGACTAGGCATTTATGAGCATATTAGCAGCCAAACTCAAGGAAACAGGGTTGAGTACTTATAGGAGGGGTGTCTCCTGCATTAATGACCCCTTCCTTGAGTTCTCCACCAACAAATCAGAGTTCAAAGGCCACCACATCGATGATTCCAAGGTGTAGCCGAGCAACTCAAGTGGGGTTGTTGTTATCTCCAGTTTTAGGTAGCCAAGTCCCTTAAGGTTAGGAGGACTGTTGGGGGTCCTCACTTGTATAAATAAGAAGGCTTCAAGCCTCAGTAGGTTATCCATTTCATAGTCTATTTTTGCACTTTTGTGTAGTGTTGTACTCAGCTCATTTTCGAGCTCCTTTTGCAGACAGTTTTGTGATGTAACTATTATTTTTTGATCAATGACGATGAATCTAGCTTTGAACCAGCACTGATCCTTTCTAGATGGCTGAAGCTCTTATCTTAGGCCCAACTCAAGCTACCCAACACCTCCTTTGTATATTTATATGTTTTCTTTCTTGCATTCATAATTTGATTTCTGTTGTTTAGGATGAATCTTGCTTTCGTAAAATAGGTTGCTTTTGATGATTAAATTAGTTGTTCTTACTTCAATTTGTTTAAGAAGTTTTCTGTAGTAACCAAGAAAGATCCAAAAAGACTACCAGTAGGCTTTGGATTCCTTTTATCCCTCCTTGGGACCATGAATTAAGGAGGAGGCACTGCTTCTGCCCCAAAAGCACTGTTTGTTTCCCTTTCATGCAATTGGTAGTGTGATGTTTTGAGTTGGAGAAGTTGATATTTACTTGGATTCACATGCTTAGACCATTTCTTGTTCATTTACCATGGTGTTCTCACATAGTTTCTTGTTGATAAAATTATGCTGAGCACTTTTATGTTCTTAGGTCAGATTTAGGTCAAATTATGAAAACTCTATTTTTTTCGGTTCTTGCTTGGGTCAGTTCTAAGAAGTAGGTGTGCAGCTCACTTGAAAAATATTGCAGCATGTAATCCTTCCATATCAAAACCTGTACTAGCTCATCTTTCATGGAATCCTTCACTTGTTCACCAGATCTTGCCAAGCTGTCCTAATTTCTGCATTCCTTCACAAAGTCTCTTTCTTACCCTTTCAACCAATCCAACCATCTCCTTCATTCCTGATCCTTATCAACAGAGTCCTATACCCTTCAACACCTTCGTCCAACCTTCATTTCCTCTTTCCCACCATTTTTCAACCTTCAAACCTCCAAAAACCACTTTTGGCCTCCTCCTGTAGAACTTCCTGTAGATCCCCTACAGTCTTCCTGTAGAAGTCCATGCAAGCGATTTTTCGAAGTTTGATTGCAATGGAATTCTTTAGAAGGGTACTAGGGTCTTCTTAGGACCCCTCCACACCTTCCTCATCATCTAAAAAAGCCAACTCCATTTTCCTCTGCCACCAAACCACCGCACAGTCACAATTAGTCAAATCACAAGCATAACAAATCCACATAAAAATACTCAAAATTGCAAAAAGATGATTTCTTTCCATTTCTCTTTAGAAGTGGCTTGAATAAATGCAATTTACCTTTTTATTAATCAATGGCACCCATTCCAGTAATTTCCATCTCTTTTCTTGCACGATTAGGGTTTGCTAGGGTTTTTTAGGGTTTGAGTTCCATTACAGTTTTCATTCTCTTTGTGCAAGTAGAATAGCCCCTGTAGAATTAGTCTTCTGCCATCACAGTAAAATCTTCTTCTGAGAACTCATAGAAGTTGGTTTAAGCTCCTAGTGAACTTCTGCCAGCTGATCAAATGATAGCCACAGTAAGAGATAGTACTTGTGCATACAACACCATCGCTTCCAAGTTTGTTACGAACTATCGGGTTGATAAAAGTAAATAAGGGAGCCCTAGGAGCTGCAACATTATTGTTGCAATCCTCGAGCTCAGCAGTAGGGTCATTCCACATAAATTTTCCATCCCATTATTCTTTGATCTTGAGAAAGGAAGGGCAAGAACCCACATATGGATGCAGATTCCCAAATCCAAAGGAGTGGAGGACATGGTCACATGGAGGAAACGGTTAAAGATATGGACAGAGAGACAATGATGAAAGCTCAATTGGAGGCAGAAAATGCATTGTTAAGGGGACAACTACAAGAAAGAGAGAATCAATTGGAATCCATGGACAGTCTATCCTTAGAGGCAATCCTGTGCTGGATGACAGCTAAGTCATATGCATTATACCTTAAGGAACAGTGGCTGCAGTTCCAAATCAAGTCCCTAGAATAGAGAGGCATTATGCCATTCTAGGAGTATAGATAGTTCATTGATCTTTGCGATCAAAGAACATTGGAGGATAGGGATAAACTTTATGAGTTCTACCTACATAAATTAGCCTTGACAGATCTAAATTTATGGGACCATAATTCAAAACTAGGGGACCTACAATTGATGGCTTTGGCATCATGGATGAACCACGAGGAAACAAGGGATGCAGAAATGAAGAAAATAATGGCAAGGGAAGAAACAAAACCTCTCATGATAAGAGCTGAGCAATCAAATCCAATTGTTGTCATCAACACACATAACTTGATTGCAAATGACCCTCAACTTGCACCCAGGTACCTTACTACCTAAGAGCAAGAAACTACACACTTCGAGGATATGTTCAGGATGTTAGGAGATGACAACATGAAAACTTTCCAAAGGAGATGGAATACTTTGCCCTACAATTTGAAAATCAGATAGTACCATTCTCCTCAAAGAATGAGAGAAGCATTGAACAGGACACCCATGTACAAGCAAGATCTCCAAAGACTCAAAGTCAATTGGATTGGCTTGAGACTCAATCCACCACTTCGCTTAGGAATGTTAGAAGGAAGGAAGGAAGAGGAAGAAAGAAAGAAGTGGGAGGAGATAGAAAGGAAGGCTGGATTCTATGCATAGGAAGAGGAAACTACAGTAGAAGCATGGGATGTCAGGGAGCCCACTAGAGCCATGAAAGACATGGATATTGATTGAGTTTCTCAGAGGATGAGCAACGCTTTCAGTATGGGGGTGATGATGAGCCTCATCATTTGGTAACTATATGGACCTTAATCCACCTCCGAGCTTAGTGAAATCAACTCTTCCCACAATTTATTACATATTTTGATTGTATTTTGTTTAATGAGATGAGTCAAAGTGAGATATTGTGCCTGGTGGACTAATGTGCATTAATTGCAGGTTTGTGAGAGAAAATCATGAAATTTTGGCTAATTAAGGGCTGAAACTCGAATGAGACAAGGAGGAGAGATTGTAGGAAGTGTTAGAAAATTATGTATTACAGAGCAATGGAAGACATAAAATATATTTCATAAATATAAACGCAAAAAACACATAAAACAATAGAGACACAGATATACATGGTTCACCCAATTTGGGCTATGTCCACAAAGAAACAACCAGTCCTTCCTTTTACGTTATCTAGTAAACTGAAGAGATACAACCTACAACAGATCCATTATAATTCCCTCTTCACTCTCACATAATCTCCTCTCTCCTTCTCACTCAGAATACAAATCTACATAGACACAATACAATTCCCTCATATATAGCGAGGGGTTGTCTTCTAGGGAAAAAACCCCTAAATTAAACACAACTTCTACTGTCAGATCTCTACCTAATGAATGGCCCAGATTGAGTATGAAATTACAACATTTTACAAGGCAATTTTACATCTATTTTTATCTTCAGGGAACTGCCCCCGATCCCCTGCCAAGGGGGGCTCCAAATAATCGTCGTCGCCCCCCTTGGACCCCCCCTAAAGGCATCTCAGGTTCCTATACCAATAGGAGTCATAATTTTTGAATGGTTGAGATTAAACCTGTAATATGTACATACCTTTGGATTCTGCAAATGTTTTCCATATTCAAAAAATTAAAAAATGTAAAGAAGGAATGTCCTAAAAGAACAATCAAAGAACAAAAAGTATAAAAGGTCAAAAAACATAAAAAATATGAACCCCAAGAAAAGAGAAAAGACCATGGAAGTGTGCTAGTCAAAATGCCACTACTATTTACTTTTTATGTAGAATAAATGATTGTGTGCAATTTGTAACCTATGCCACAATCCATGATAGTCAAAATGTTTAAACTTGGCTATTTCATGTTTCAATTTCACGTTTATAGGTAGAGAAATAAAAATATGACCAAATAGTGTAATCTTGGTAGATAAGCAGATTACGTAGAGTAAATAAAAAGGAGCTCAACTATTTAATCTGATCCCTTGGATGTAATAAGGTTAGATTTAGCTAGATTACCATTGTAAAGAAAAGAAAATATTTGATAAGGGTTTGCTAGCTCAAATGCACCCTAATAAAGAGAAGTAAAAAATGGTATGATGAGTAGGTGGGTAAGTAGAAGAAAGGTTGCATAATTGTCATGATTGTTAGACAAAAGGATATTTATCACCCTCATCATGAAAGTTCTAAGTATGAATGATAAATTGGACTCGCATAAAGTTCACAAAGTCAAATTGATTAATTTCTCCTCACTCATTTCATATTTTACTTAACTAATTTCCCAAAATAAATTTCAAGTACCCAAAATCTTAAAGTCAAAGGGGCTCAAAGCATTTCTCTGACTCTTGGAGGGACTGGACCCTCGACCCAATGACTTATAGATCTTAAGTACTAAAAACCCCTCATAAGCATTCACCCCCTTCAATTCATTTATTTTCCATAATAAACCCCTTTTCCTAAGGATAAAACCTTGTTGTCCTAAGAAAAGTGATCGCCCCCATGAAAAATTCCCTTTCCTCCAAAAAAACCTAAAAATACTTTTTAGCCTAAGTTATGATGTATGTATGCTAAAAGCAAACAAGCACAAAGAATTCATTATACTTAGCGCAATTTCATTTCCACCACTCTCATATTAATTTCTAACATATATATATATTAATTCCCAAAGAAAAAACCCTATCCTGTATAGCTATATTAAAACCCTTTAATTTAATATCCCTAGCCCACTTTAAATATAAAATATACTTTGCCCCAAACCCTAACGACCCATGTAATTAAGTGATCTATGATTAATTAATAGTTAACCTTCCATTAATGACCCCGACGCCCTAACCCCGCCTTAATCCATCATTTAATTAAATCTCGTCGTGCTTAAACATCAACCGAGCCCCTCCATTACCCTCCATACAACTCCCACACCCGATTACCATGCGATCACCTTCCATTTGATCTAACAGCTATTAACCATATCGAGAGGTCCCGAAATTTGAACTTTACCTGCTCGAAATGGGTTGTTTTCTGCTAGGCTCTCGAAGCGACATGCCACTCTATGAATGGAATCGGGCACCCTCTTCCCAATACTGTCAGGCACCCAAAAGTGGTGTGATGAAAACTGCCTACTACCCCTCCGCTAAATGCCAAAATTATCACTATTCACATTACCCACCAAAAATTTGACTTTACACGTAAAGCCAAAACCATGAAATCATTTTTTTATCGTGAATTCCACTGAAACTGCCATGTACACATGTGCAAACATCGAAGTTCTCGTCTATGTCCACTCGCCACCCTAAAGATGCCATTGAAAATTTAGTTCACTTTCTAGCAAACACTTAACGTCTTCGACCATTTGTAGTTTCCGGTCAACTTGTTCAGAATCCATTTTCCTCAAAATTCTAGGTATTTAGACCAAAATCCGCTTAAAAAACCTTGTCTAAAATTCTGGACAAATTACTCAGTTTCTTACAAATTTAGATAAATATTAATTGAAAGGAACTTGAAGCTACCCCAACCTACTCTGCACTAAAATCCCATTACCCTCAAGAAACTATAATTTCTGTCCCCCATTCTGAAATCCACAAGAACTGAGAATGGTTGCCCCAATTGCTATGTAAGTTAGACCAATTTCCACTCCTCACCTAGACTTGGATCACCTTACCCTTGCTAATAAAGACTTCCAAATCAAGGAACTGTCCATGAATCCTCAATCAAATTATACTGCTGATACAGAGACCAATACCTAAACCGTACTAATAAAATAGGTCTTTGGGAGTCTAATTTTCCCAAGTATCAATTCCTTCATGTGCACATCTTTCCAGAGATTGTCCATTATTTCCATGCAAACTATATTCCCGATCAAAGAGCAATGATGTCCCCTAAATATACCATACTTTTCGCCATTACTACTGAGTCGATCAATGAAATGTTGCAGCTACAACCAGGACAAAATCTAACCCCAATTTCCATTGGAGACCTGCTGCACAAATTCCCCAAGCTTACCACTACCAAACTTCCTGAATTATTCCATACTTTTATTATAGAAGTAAAACATATTCCAAAGGATCCTCTCCCATATATATAGACCATATTTTCGCAACTTGGCCAAGACATTGTGTCAATGATATCTAGTGTCCTAGGCTATACTACTAGTGAGTACATAGATAAAATCATCTTAGCCTTCATGTCCATCTTTACTCCAGGACAACCTCCTGCTGTCATGTATGATTATGCCAACTTCATAGCTGATACGATGTATGAATAGTTCTTGAGAGTGAGTAATGAAAGAGTGTTTAAATATTCTTCAGTTTTGTACCACCTTTTTTTATACTACCAAGCTGATAAGTTCACTTTCACTCTCCAAAAGCTTGGCACTAAAGGTCATCCTATGTCAGTAGTTTTTTGGACTCCTTTGATACATAAGCATGATTCCCCATATCCATACATAGATTTCATTGATCTTTCTATACATCTAGTAGTGACCATGCTGCTAGGAAGTCCTTCTCTAAGAATCAGTTCAAATATCAAGAGGATCCTGCAGCTGTCAAAACAACACAAAGTGGGAGATTGGTACTTGTACCAAAATCACATAGAAATTAGGATCTATGGTTGTGAGGTGGCCCCATATAAGTTACCTAGATACCTCCCAATGAGGTTATTTGCTTTGGAGTACTACAGGAAAATAATCAACTCATATGAGGTGCATTTTGTCAAGGCCAGAAAGAAGGCTCAACTTAGAATCAAGGATCAACTAGGCCCGTTTGTATGTAATTGCAAAGAAGCTGGGCAAGAAGCAGAAGAAATCTTTCAGAGACTCAAACTAAAACAAAGATTCATTTGGAAATATGACCCCTGGGAGTTCATATGCAATAGAAGACAAAAAAACAAGATGGCTCCCTACATTCACCATCGAATCCCTGAGATAGAGAAATATGCAAACCAATTGGAATGGGTGGAGAATACTTTAATAAATAGGGATAGCACGGAAGTAGCAGTTGAAGATGCTCTAATTGATTTAGAGAAAAGGCTTGATGAAGGTTCTTTCCTGCAGGTGCTAGAAGAATCTCAAGTCCAAACAGAATCATAGGTACACAATGAATATCATATAGAAGAAGATTCTCAAGTTCAGGAAGAATCAGAGCAGCCAAACCTATCAGAGGAATTAGGTCAAACAAGTATATAGCAGCCCACTACAATTACTCCCCCTAAATTGGAAACTCCTATAAATGAGGAAAAAAGCCTCAAAAGGAATAGGGATGAGGCCACTACATTAGGCAGAGCAACTATACAAACATATGCAGAAACCAGCCCAATCAAAAGGTAGAGATTAAATCCTGTGTCAAAAGAGGAATTCACAAAAGAAACTATTGGGGCCACCAGTATAGAGAAAGAAAGAAGCAGGTCTTCCACTCCTTCTGGGGGCACACCAAAACCATCAACATCTCATACTCAGATGTTGGAAAGGCTACAGAGTGTTGAAGTGTCCTCATTTAGGATGTCGGCAAAAAAAGATCAAGATATCAAAGAAAGGTACAAGGACATCAAAGCAGAGACTGATAGGCTAAAAGACTAGACTTACTCACAATACTTAAAGATGTAACCTGCCAATTATACAAGGCTTATGTCATCCTTTGATGTGAAAGAAGGCAAAATGCAAATGAAATTCATGAAGCCTACCACACAATGACCAAGATTAGTAGCTGACTTCCAGAAGATAGATTTTGAAGTGCTGGCAAAGGACATACATCCTATTGACCAGATTGAGTTTCACTAACAAATAGGGGAGATGATTTACTCCACCTTGATAGGGAAATCCATTGTAGCCCACCAATTGCAGAACTCCCTAAATTATCAGAACTATCAGCTCAGTTCCAATTGGAGAAAGACTCTTCATAGGCAAAAGACACCAGAATCAAGTCCTTAGAGGACTTAATCATTGAGTTGGGACACGATCCAAAAGATGTGAAGGCCACTGAAAAACTGATCAAGAAGAAGAATGATGACATCGTTGCTTTGAAGAAGCAACTCAAAATTCCACCATTGCATCATCCACAAACATCAAAATTCTTGGAAACACAAAAAGGACAAGAAGAGCTTATGGACTTGGTCTTAAAGCTAAATGACCAATTGAAAGAAAAGAGAAACAATTGGACACATTGATTCAGTCCAAACAGAACGAAGCAGCCACTACCTCCACAATTGTTATTCCCATAGTAACAGCTGCAGTCCCTTCAACATTGGAAACCTCTTTAGCACCAACAACCCCACCTGCTACAACACTGCCAGTCATAACTGAGTCTACAACTGTAGGTATCTCAATAGAAAGGACAACAAAGTTAGTGAAAGCCATGGACAAAATTTCCATCCAGGCAATAGAGCTTAAGAGGCTTAAGGAGAAATTGGCAAGCTTAGAAACTAACTGTAAGCTTGCCCAAATACAGTAGAAAGAAGAAGCACAGAAAGCGCTAAGGATGGGTGAGAAGATAAAGGTCCTTGAAAAAGATTTAACTTTGCAAAAGCCACTAGGACAAACTAAGGAGATGCTCTGGGCCAATATCATTGACTCTGTCAATGATATTTGGCCATCAATTCAAGTAATATTCGAGCAAATAGAACTGGTGAAAGTGGCCACCGAAGCAATATGAAAGGTAAAGGAAGAGCTAGGAGACTAGCATCAGGATGCTAATCTACTCACCCATTTCTTAAACAACAAGAATAGGCATGAATTAAATGAGCTTGGTGTGGAGGACAGAACTGAAGCCATCATTGAAATCAAAAAGGTTCTTTCTAAAAGAAACCTTATGCTTAAACTGGAGGAAAAATGCCATAACATGCAGTTTGGCATTGACAGATTCATCACAAAATTTCAAATTTTGAGGGAGAAGGGCATTCCAGGTCCCATGGTCATCCATGACAAACTTATGACCTAATTGGACTATGTTGATAGATTAAAGAAATTATCTAAGGAACATGCAAGCACTTCAAAAATCAAATCATTTCCAACAGGGAAAGTATTGTATAATACTTTAGAAAATCTATTTTTCCTAGAGCATGAGGTGAAACATCCATTTGTCACCAAGCCAAATTTTTCCAAAAACACTAAGTCGGATGAGATATATAGAAGGATGCTCAAAGTAAAATTACCTGAAGATGAATGATGGGAAAAGATGAGCAGATTTACTATAAGTTACCATAGTAAATCTAAATGGCAACCAGATGAAACAGGTAAACAGGGTCAAAGAGTATCAGGTTAAAGAGTATTAGTTAAAAACTAGACAAAGATGATTCCAGCATACACATATCAGCCAGCATAAAAGGGCTCAAGTTCAATTGTAACAGCCGGCACTACCACAATAAGAGGGACAGCACGATGCAATTTTCCATCTGTCTCTATCTTCATCCTTGAAGATATTTTTATTTCCTCAATCAAATCTCAAACTGTTATGAGATATTTTGTAATATTTTTTGTATAAATACTTCCCATTTCGAAGTATTTAGGGTGGATTCAAAGACATTTTTGTAGACATTTTCCTATCAAGTCAAAGTGCTATTGTATCAACACTGGATTGGCTTGCTGGATCAAGGAATAAAGTAAAGACATTTCAGAGGATTCTTGTGTAAAGCAAAAATCAAATAAGTATTTTCTCTCGTGTATTATTGTTTTTCTTTATGTTTATTAATAATCATATTTGCTTCTATGAAATCTAAATGGTAAACTAGGAATGATATTTCAGAAATGGCTTTAATGCTCTCTGTCTTAACTGTTTACATTCTCAATGTTTTATGCTAAACTACCTTAGTTAGGGAATTCTTAAATGCTCCCTCACTTCCATAATTTCCCCCTTGGTATATAGTAAAGGATTATTAGTTGCTCTTTGCTCATGATCACCTCTTACTCTTCATCTTGATCCTAGTCTATGGATTCTTCATTTCCCTTTAACCCTGGTTAGGACTATCTCATCCATTGAACCTAAAGATTTGCCTTTTGCTTTGCTAGCCTACCGTGTGAACACTCCCTTTAGTGATTTGGTCCAGTTAATCCATCCTTTGATTGGCCCCATAACCCAATGGCTTAAAGGCCTTGCTCCATCCATCTATTCCTAGAATTCCACCACCCAACCAAATTCAAAACCTTATCAACACTGAGAACTAGCCTAAAATCCCACCCAAAACAAAGTTAAATTATAAAGAGAGAGCCCTCTCTGGACTTAGGTTGGCTATAAATTGATTCTAAAATATTAGGTTTGTGGTTACCTCGGATTATTCCTTCTTTTGATAACTTCTATGGAAGACTTCTTAGTGATACCATAGTGGCGACCATACTGGGGATTCAAATCCTCAATATTAATAAACATTTGAAAAATATCAAATCTATATTTCAAGCCTCTTGAAGGATTTATTAGAAGTTGTTTATAAAAATCTCATAAAAAGAAAGTAACTAGAAAAGTTTGAAACTCTGGCCTCAAGGAGAACTCACTATACTAGGGCCAATCCTGAACCAAACCCTCCTCAAGTATTTGATAATCCTAATCTATTTTCAAGAATATCCAGAAGATAAGAAAATTTTGTCAGTCCTACACCTTTAATTAAAGCAGATTCCTACCCAAATGAGTGGTTGTTTATAGAAGACCTCCCCTTTGACGAGTCTTTTGACCTTTCCCTATTTAGAACTAGGTCATAGAGTGCACTTGATGACATAGTTCTAGATCTAGAATTTACAGCAAAACTTGAAGTCCAAAGGGAAAACTTGTCAATTGATTAGTACATTGTAAATTCCCCTCAATCATCCCTTATTACGGTTAAGATACCTGAACTTTTTGAAACAGTTTCAACTCCCTTTAGTTCACCATTATTCCCTCCCATCTCCGAAGTTCATTCCACACCTTCATTCATACCTTCACTCCCCCACCAACCCATCATTACCCATCAAACACCTATCACTCTCAGTTCTCCACCAACCTCTATATCATCCCTTGGTACCCCAACTCCAGTTCTTAGTCCTACCCAACTTAGAGCCATGGAAAATAGATATGCCCCTCTTGTGTTACCTGCTCCACTAGGTGCCATGCCATAAGACTACCAGAACAAAATTGTCCAATTTGATGGCATAGGACCCTATACAACACAAAAACACACAAGAAAGATGACATAATATTTTGAATTACATGAAATTGATCTTGAAGATGTCCAATTGAGACTTTTTTCTTAGACTCTACGATGTAAGAAAATGGTTTAGATCTTTACCTGCTAATGGTAAAGATAGTTTAGAAGTATTTTAATAGAAATTTTTAAGTACATGGGAAAAGAAAAAGAATCCTCTTCAGATCCTTTCAGAATATGAAAACATTAGGAGAGGACCAAATGAAATAGTCTAGGATTATTGTACTAGATTTAACAAGATATACAATGCAATACTAGTCGACCTTAGACCCCTGCCTAGCTTAGCTCTGATAAAGTTTCCTGATGGGCTCAACACTGATATGGCATTCCAACTTAGAGAGAGAAACCCTCTAACTCTAGAAGATATGTAAAGTGTAGCAGTGAGTGTTGAAGCTAACTTGCTAGCAAAAAGAGTTAGGGTTAGGAACGAAAGGAGAGCATCCTTGAAAGATGAAGCCTCACCCTTTGACCTTAAAATGGATGCCCCAACCAAAGGAATGGAAAAATTGATGGATAGGATGGAGAACATTGAAAGGAAGCCTCACTGGGATAATCAACAGGCACCTCTAGTGAGAAATCCAAACTTTAGAAAGAAACAAAATCAAAACACTGGAAAAAATGGGCCTGAACAGAATATTAGGCCACCTTTTCAAGAAAACTATGCTGAAACTTCCCATTCAGAAGACCATGAACAAGACACACAAATTAACTTAATGGGATTAGATGAGGAGGAAACTATTTTTTTTACTCAAGATGATCAGGAATTACACATGCTTCAGCAACTATAGACCCAGTCCAAAGAATCATTTGATTACAAGAAAGGGTATGATTCTATCTTTGAAGTGCACAAACAATAAAATTTGAGGAGTAAGAAGAACACTGACACTCCTAACCAAAATAAGAAAGCAGTAGCAAATCAACCTAATAAAATTAAAGTAGTTCTAGTTACCAAAACTCTCCAAATCCTCTCTAGACCAAATCAGAATCCTTCTGGTCCCACCATTGTAGATATAACCAATGACCAACCCCCTGATAATCAACCATCCACTTCAATCCCCTCCATGGAGACAATGGAAGAAACTCCAAACATCACCTAAGAAAATCCACAGAAAAAGACTTCAAATGCAGAAAAAGAAGAGCAACCTGCTGCAAATCCTACCATGAAAATTCCAAATCCTCAAATAGAGAAATCCCCTTTTCCTTTCAATTTGGGGGCAGAGGTGGCTAAATTGAAAATCTTGGTCCCCTTGACAGAGCTGATTAAAAATGAAACCTACAAATCTCAAATAAACAAATCTTTAAACTTCGTTGAGAATGAAGATTCTGTTAACTTGTTTGATGATCAGCCTGAGCTCATTTTCGATCCCGATGTTAATGGAAAACTAGTGGAAGGAGGGATACCACCCTTTTACATTAGCCTTAACATTCACGCTAAAATCCTACATAATGCTATGCTAAACTTTGGGGCTTCACACAATCTAATGCCTAAATTTGTTATGGAGAAATTGAACTTGGATATCACTAGGCCTTACAAGGACATGTTTTCATTTGATTCAAGTCAAGTAAAGTGCCTAGGACTGATCAAAGACCTGTGTGTCTCCCTAATACAATACCCTTCTAAGACTATTCTTATGGACATAGTTGTTGCGGATACACCACCTAAATATGGCATGCTATTGTCTAGATCATGGCGGACTAAACTCCAAGGATCCGTGCAACTTGACATGTCATATGCCACAATTTCAGTCTTTGGACATTCGAAAAAAATCTACAGAGAGACCCTAATGAAGTATGTATTGAGTAGCCAGGAGAGGCCTCAAAACTTTCCTATATATTCCATGCATTCTGACATCAATTCTTTCATTATGTAAAATGTTGAACCAAACCAAGAAAATATTTCAAACAACATTACTTCAGAACCAAAAGAAATTGCAGTTGCAGTAGAAAATCAAATTGTCCAAATTCAAGTGCTTTCAAATAAAAAAGATGATCAAAACACCTTAAACAATGAAGATTTTTTCCCCCTAGACTGTAAGAATTACGAACATTAAATATTATGGCATCTTGAATTTGATGGATCAGTGAACAAATTAGGAGCAGGAACAGGAGTGTCGATATACAATTTAGAAAATGATCACTCACAGGGTCATGCTTACAGGCTAAACTTCAAATTCACTAACAACATAGCTGAGTATGAAGCACTTCTTTTAGGTCTCAAATTGGTTAAAATGTTAGGAGTGGTGGGCTCCAGTATTGCAGCAATAATGCTGCAACTCCTGGGACTCCCTTCTTTACTTTTATCAACCCAGTTGTTTGTAACAAACTTGGAAGCGACGATGCTGTATGCACAAGTACTAGCTCTTGTCGCAGTTGTCACTTGGTCAGCTGGCACAAGTCTACCAGGGCTTTAGCCAACTTCGATAAGCTCTTAGATGAAGCTTGTAAATGATGGATGAAAGCTAACTCAAAGGGGAGCTAATCTACTTGCAGAAAGGAACTGAAAGCAAAAGAGGAATGCAAACCCTAGCAAACCCTAATTCTACCAGCCAGTTCTATTGATGCAATAATGAGAATACAAACTACTGAATGAGATGCCATTGACTTCAAAAAAGGGAAATGCACATGCCTTAGTCTACTTTTGTTCTAGAAAGTATCTTTTTGTATTTTCTTGATTAAGTGTCGATTTTCACATGCATATACTTGAATTGTGCTTCACTGTGCAGGAGTGGACCAAGGAAGAGGAATGCTTGGAAGCAGTTGGAGAGGCTCAGGGAGGGTGTAAGGGGTCCCTAGAACTCTTCCCCAGAGTCTCACAAGGTTTGGCTATTAGAAAACCTCACATGAGAGCTTCTACAGGAAGTCTGTAGGGGTTCTATAGGAAACTTCAGAATTTCTACAGGAAACTTCAAAATTTCTACAGGAAACTTGGAAGTCGGTTTTTAGGAGGTGGATGCATGAGGGAAGGTGCATGAATGGATCTAAAGGTAGGATAGGAGTCTAAACATGGCCTAAGGACTAGTGGGAGGTTTGGTGGAAAGCTGACTTGGCTCGGAGATGACTAAGACAATGATGAGCAAGAAGGTAAGGTTTCGTAGACACAAAGGATAGATGGGAAAAAGGGCAGCTTAGCTATGAGACAGAACATGAGGCTTAGATGATGCTTTGGGAGGATGGATGAAGGAGGAAGATGCCCTGCACGGTGGGCCCTGATCAATTCTACACAAACCTGCAAATGATCAAATCCTAAACTAATCTATTCTATCCATCAATCAACATAGATGAGAAGTACTTTATTTGGGAAGAAAACCTTGTACACCATCCATGTAAGGAAACATTTCATATGTCCAAACCCATGACTAATCTCTGCAATTAAACAAGCACACTAAAAGATTGCATAAGCAGCAAACTAGTGTTTTTGTGAGGCAACACTGCTTTCCTTAATTCCAACCCCAAATCCAATAAGGCCGAGGTGAAACCAGGAGTGTAGTTGTCTCTTTTTCTTGGAGATCTTGTTGTTATTATTCTACCAAAACATCTAAACCAAAACCATTCATAAACAGTGATCTATTCCAGCATCATAACAAAATCTACTTAATAGCCAGGTGTTCAAATGCATAAACGAGAAAAATAGTGGTACGTAAAGAAACACAATGGTACAGAAAAGGAGGTCCTAGGCTCTCAGGTTGGGCCCAACCCTGAGAGCTTTGGCTCCTATAAAAACTCAGACTTGTTAGGAAACCATACTGCTTATCATTATTCAAAAAGAGTCATAACAGTTTTGCCAAAAATGGCTACAAGAGAATGAAACAGAGCTATTGCAGCACTGGAGTACAAAGTACACCATAGGTTCAAAAGTCTTTTTACGAAGGCTGATGCCTCAACATTTATAGATAACGAGGGACCTAGCTGGCCTCCTCAATATGTGGAACTCGGCTATCAAACTGTGAGTCAAACAACCCCTTTCTAAATTCTGATTGGCTGCCTTCTAAATTCAGCTCGGTGGTCTTTGGAGCTCGAAGCTGAAGGTGAGAATCCCAAGGAAGGGTCATTGAATGGACATCCCTCCTTCAAGTCCTCATTTCAGGCTTGGCTTCCTTATAGCTCATGATTGCTTTGACTTTGCTCCAATACGTCAAAAAACCTGAAATAGACACATGTTAACCACCTAGGAAAAGTAACTTCCCTTATTCGTACCAAAGACACAAACATAATAGAAATAATGCATAAACTATAGAAAATGATGGATTTGAACAAGGGCTGAACAATGAAAATGAGGCCAAATGAGCCCAAATTGTTACCAATTTTGGAGCTCATCATCACCCCCCTGCTAAAAGGGTTGCTCATCCCTTAGCAACTAGTCCAACTCCTCATCTTTCATCACTTTAATGGCCACTCTCACATCCCAGGCTTCTGAAGTAGTGTCCTCAACACTGTCATGAAATCCAGCCTTCCTCTCCACTTCTTCCCACTGCTTATGCTCCTCCTCTTCTGATCCTCCCTCTAATAATCCCAACAACAAGGGTGGACTTAGCTTGAGGCCATCCATTGGCTTGGAGGTCTGCATAGACTCTTCTACAGAGGTAACCGTGCCAGGCCCCCCTCATACGAGTTGGAGTGTGATATTCTTGAATCTTGAGCTGTGGGACAATGTGTTCCACCTACGAGTGCAAGCATGAACACAATTGTCCCCAAGTAACCTTTCCATGTCCTCGAAGTGTACTATGGCCTGGGCCTGACGATCCATGTAATCTAGTAATCCATGGGAATTGGTTGCTAGGTGCTGGTGAGCGGATATCAGTTCTGTGGGGTCCCCTGGCTCTGCTCTGATCAGCAGTGGTTCATGTAACTCCCAGTCCATGATATTCCTGACCTCAGCTGCTCTCTTCTCTTCGTGGTTTAACTATGAGGTCATTGCCATCAGCTGCATATCCCCTACTGCTGTGTTGGGGTCCCAAGAAGTGATGTTTGGAAGGGCCAAGTTATGGAGGTAAAACTCTGAGAGCTTGGCCTTATCTTCCGAGGAACTGGTGTTACATAAATATGTGAATTGCTGGGGGTTCTGGATATGAGAGATACCCCTCTACGCCAATGTATTAATTTGGAACTCCAGCCACTGGTCCTATAGGTACAAGCCATAAGATTTAGCCGGCTGCCTACATTAGAGTGCTTCCATTGCCCAACTGGCCATACAGGCCAGTTGTGCATCCTTTTCTTGCACCTGTTGCCTTAGTGATTGTACCTCAATATCTGCCTGCAGTTCCCTTTCCTGTAGCTGCTGGTTGAATTCCTCAAGATCAACTTGCATCTCTTCTTCCCCTTGAGGCTCTGCTGAGGGATCCTTGGCTTCCATGCCCTTTTATTTCCCTTGTTCCTGCAGCTGGAGCTGCTGCCTGAGCAGCTCATTTTCTTCTCTCAATTTGGCTTGCTGGGAGCTTTCCACATGCCTCACTCTTGCCAGCTCCCTTTGTGCTTCCTTGAGCCTTTCCTCTAGAGGCCCAATATCCTCTACTCCCTTAGATTTAGCTATCCTCATCCACGTGTGGGTTCGGACCCATTCTTCTTCTAGTGCTAAAAACAGTGGCACTGTAAACTTTTGGGGAATAATTCTTTCTGCTTCCAAAAAGTTATAATAAGAGCCCAAGTTGAGCTGTGGGCTTGGCTCTGCAATAACATCAGGTTTCTCCTCCTTTGGTGGTGACTCGGCTGCTCGCTCGTCCTTTGGTGGTGATTCTACTGCCTTCTCCTCCATCTGCTCAATTTCCTTGAGCCTAGCCAGAGTTTCCTGTAGAATGGCCTCAGCGTCCTGTAGAGAGGCTCGTGAGCTCATTTTTTCCACTCTGTCCTTCCATGAAGATGTTTTCGGGCTTCCCCTCTCATAAGCGATGGAGGCTTTGGAGGGGGACTTATCCCTTGGCGTGGTAGGAGCATCCACAATAATGATAGGTTCTTTGGATGGAGGCTGGGGTCTGCCAGTCTTAATTCTCACACTCCTTCTTGCTTTGAAATACAAAGGAGTCTCCCTTTTTCATTTTTCTTTCGGCTTGGGAGGAGTACTTAGGGTAGCCAGCACAGCTGCTAGCTCCCTAGCTAGGATTTCAGTTGATTTCTCCTGTTGTTGTTCCCATTTCGGACTTCCTGTAGAAAGTCCTGTAGTGGTTGCTTTCTGGCTTCCTGTAGAAGCCGTTTTCAATTTTCCTGTAGAGGGACCTTGCTGTTTCCATGAAGGAATTCTCCACTCCCTCCTTGTAGGACCACTCTGCTGCTTCCCTGTAGGAGCACTTTGTTGCTTCCCTGTAGGAGCACTCTGTTGCTTTCCTGTAGGAGCACTTTGTTGCTTCCCTGTAGGAGCACTTTGTTGCTTTCCTGTAGGGGTACTTTGTTGTTTTCCTGTAGGAATCGAGGGCACAGTTTTAGCCTGCTTGGTTGCGGGAACTTTTTCTTTCATCCTGGCCGAGGTAGCCTTAGGGGTGTCCTTACTGTCCTAGACTTTCTCAGTCCGCTCTGCCCTGCTCTGTAGTCGCTTTTATCTGTGCGTTGGGGCAATCCCAACATCCCCTGTTTTGGCAGCTTGCTTTACTGGTGTTCTTTTTTGCTCCTTCTTGGGAGCTTTGCCCTTGGTGTCCTGTCTTTTGGTCTTCTTCTCGGCCTGCGTAGGCTCCTTCTCTTCACTGCTAGAGGAAATAAGATCCTCAGCTAAAACTCGGATGTCATCATCCTTTGTCATATTCTGGAAAATCTCCCATGAGAGAGGGATGGTGAAAGTGTGGAGTGCATCTTCCACAAGGAGCTTTATAAGCCCATGATGTGATAGCTAGTCCGGTGTCCCTTCTCTGAGCTTGGTGGCACATTCAGTCATGGACTGCAAAAGGAAGTATGGAATGCTCAACTTCTGCTCCGAGGGGAGGTCCATGTGGTCCCTGAGTTCTCTGAGCAGCCGAAAGTGATAACCATATATGATACTAAACCGCCCCTCGCAAGTGATATACTTCATAATTTGGAGGCTGACTTCACTCCAGAATGGTTGCAGGCTAGTCGTCCTCACTCCGTTTTTATCCTCTGAGAATTGTTCTTCAGGAAAGAAGAATTCTTCTTTAGCCTTCTTACCCAACTTCCTTTCCTCCTTATCCCACGGGATTCCCATTGGAAGATCAGTCACCCTGCTGATGAGCTGCGGTGTGAGTCTGAGGGATAATCCCCTGAAATTGATGATGGCCAATGTTTTTCACTTCGGCTCCAAGGACTGAAGGAATTCTTCTGTAATTTCATCATCGTTCCCCTGGAGCTTGTCACAAAATGACATCCACTGTGCACGGGAGAACAGTTCTACCACCTCAGGGGTCTCTCGTAACTTCTTTGAGCCTGATGGTTCTTTACGAATGAACCCGCCCGACATGATCAAATTCTGCGTTTGCGCTCTCGGACTGAGAATTCTGAGCGGATTCTTTCCTTAGAGCGGAAAAAAAAGAGACCTTTGGTCGATTTCCCTTTTGAATTTGCCTGCTCAGATGTACAAAAGAAGGATTTGGAGAATTTCCACTCGGAGCACAGAGCCCGTCTCCGTTATACACGCAGTGGCAAAAAAAATTGCAGTTTTGACAGTGTTTCAGTAGGGTATCACCCTCGACAGAAAGGAATTTTCATTTATGTGTGAAGAAAGTTCTCATGCAGATGACTACGATGATTCTAGCAGCGATGCATATATCAAACCAGACAGAATTACACTTGAGTTTTCCTACCCCTTTCTACGTCGATTGCACCACCTTTGAAAAGAAATTTTCTTTGCATGGGGAGGTTAAATTATGCCTACCTCTGAAATTCGCCACCTCGACGTGAACAGTCCGCACTGTTGCGGATGTCGCGTTTCCTCTAGTGCAGTTTCCTGTAGGAGTTCGTTCTTGGATTCCAGAGGAATTTACGGTAGCGCAAGACCAGTCTGAGTGGCAGCAGGATGCTTGAATCGGGCAGAAGATTTTGGATTAATCACTTGCAGAGGAAGAGGACGCACATTCGGCTGGGAAAAGGTTGTTTCATAAATGATTGCAGTTCGTCATAAAAATCCATCGGCCGATTTCGAATTGCTGCAAAATCCATGGCGTGGGGTTGAACTGTCCCTGATTGTCCATTGGCCGATGTCATCGTAATCATATCCCAGCGTGCCCCTGACCGCCGAATTCTCCCCACTGGAGTGACTTCCGCCAATCTTGTCATACTTCCGCTTCTTCCCGACTGGACCTTTCCCACGTGCCGATTGTTCATCCTTCTTGCACAATCGATCCAGTTTGGATCCTACGAGGCTGCTTGATGGGCTGTGGTGGCCAATTGAGCGGCAACCCCTTGTTCAATCTGCCCATTTCCAAAGTTGTGCATATTCAGAGTATAGTTTATGCTATGGGATGAAATAAGGTTAGTTACTTACCTGTGCGGCCGTGGATGTGATTTCTTCCTGGGTTCAAGACAATGGATATCGGTCTGCGTGTTGCTGCTCTGTGGTTAGGTGCTGGAGCTTCTTCGTATTAGCTGCTGCTAGCTGGGAGTCTCGGAGACCCATTCCTCTGGTGGCGAACATGGCATGCATCGATTTTGGGAACTGCTGGTGTCTTCGTGGCAAGTACTCGAGCTGGATCAGCTACTACAGGATTCTTGTAGGACATCATGTAGCTGCTTCTCCCCTTGGGGTGCATGCTGACATAATTAGACTTTTATTGAACAGGTGAAAGGTCCTGAGGTTGCCTAACAAGTGAGCGTTCGAGCCTCAGGAGACCTTGTTTCTGAAATTGAAAAGAAATACAATTTCCCTTATTTGAAAAACAAAGCTTTCTTTGCATGTGCAGGTATGCTTGCTCAGATTGGAGTTGTGGTGGTGAAAAGAGGTGGAGCGAGTGGGGAATGATAGAGAGGGGTGGTTGCATGCCCCCTTAGTCGTCTTAACGCTTCAAATTTCTCCTTGTATTTGATTCTAGCCCACTCAAACGTTCTATAGGAAGTTTCTTGTAGAAATACAGAACTTCCTGTAGAAAGTCCTGTAGCTTCCTGTAGAAGGCCAAACCACGATCCGATTCCACCCAAACTTTGCAAAAATCAGTGTCCATGGTGGATGTGCATGAGAGGTTGTCTGGTAGCTTGATAGGAACCCATGTCTGTGAGTTGACAGTCCTCCTTTGGTGCGTTGTATACATGCAAAAATTCAAAGATCAACTGTTTTTTCCTTGTTCTCTTTTTTCATCTTTTCCCCTTCCTTTTTTCTCCTTTTTTTTTTTTTTTTTTTTTTTTTTTA
>APFE031394859.1:44862-62190 GCA_000404065.3 Pinus taeda
AATTCATGGACCAATCGGGTGTCAAGCCACGGATCAAGTGTCGATAATACCAAGGAGAGAATGAACCGTCGGATCACTACATATCGTGACCGTCAGATTGTAAGTTACAAAATGTACAAAAGTAAAGAAACACACTTTACCTAACTCTATACCTAACTCTATACTAGACCATGTTGAACTTAACTATTTCCTATGTGTCGGAATATCCTAACAGAAATTCCTCTTCCACTCTTTGGAAGAGGTCTCATCTCTGGTGTTCCGTTGAAACTCTTCTTGTACCAAATCTCACCAAAGTTATTCCCAATATGGTAGCTTCTCCATCCCACTGATAGAGTACTGATAATTGTGGAAACTCTTGGGAATTCCTAGAAGAGCTAGGCTCACTCATCTAGGAGGATACAAGAGGACTGATCTAGGAAGATTCAGGAATACCTAGAAGGATTGATCCAAGAGGACCTGGAAGGATTGATCTAAGTGAATTACCAAAAAGTACCAATGGCATGGTAAAAAAGCTCAAAGCTCAAAGTGGAGGAATATTGATCAACTTAGCTTCACATCAAAGTGCTCATCATGTTGATTCCAACAGTGAAAATGATAGTCGAATTCAAGATCATATGAAGAAGTTAGGGCAAGTCAAATTTCAACCTTGATTTGGACAAGTGGCAGGAGAAGATGATGGGGCAGGACTCTTAGTGAATTGGGAAGTGGCAAGTGGCAGGCCACTATTGGCCTCTCATTTCACAAATCATATAAGTTAGAGGTTTTTGAATCAACCCTTAGCATTATAATATTGTTATGTAATAATCATAATCGCAGATCAAAAGTAATGATCATTATAAATCGTCCCTCGAGCAAGGAAGCAGTGAGATGCGATAAATCACATAATGCACATTACAAGGTGGAGCGGTATAGAATCAGATCCTGACAGTATAAGGCTGTGATTGTAGTATCACAACCGTATATCTCACAGTGCAAAGTCATGTTATATATGTACCCCATGGATCCACAAATTGTGATATGCAATGGTTCTCCAATGCAATACGGTTATGGATTTCAATTGATAATTTTGTGAGGTCCATCATTTTGCGCATCGCACATTGCACAGTGCAACGATGGTTATGGAGAATCACCATTGTTTGAGCGACTGTGATTTGCGATGGGATATCAACACCGATAGGCTATGTCCATCGATGATAAAGCTGATAGGTTTAGGGAATATGCTGATCCTTTGTATTATTACGTCAGTTTGAAGATTAAAGCAAAATAGTATATTTGAATTGTTCGATGGTGGTTTTTCCATGTATGGTAGGTTTTTTACCTGCATACTATTCCACACTCGAGAATCTCTATTTGAAACAACCTACCTGCCTAAACTTGTCATTTGTTGAAACTACCCAGCTAATGAAAGTATTTTCCCACTAGAATATAAAAGGGTTTATTTGCACATCGAGAGGGGAAAGTAGTAGAGAGTAGTATATATTTGCAAAGGAGAGTAGTGGCACCTTCTCCCGACAGGTGGTCGCAAGCTTGCTTCAGAAACTAGAAGGTTCTAAGAAGGTGCAGAAAGGCTGATTATCTGAATTGGGTGCTCAGATAGGCAATTCTGCACTATTTTTCGCCATGAAGTGAGTGGTGTTCTCTGTCTCTAGAGCTAGTCTATGAATTTGTCATCTATCTTCCAGATTGGAGGTATAAGGGTATTATGTAAAATATACTTGCACTTCTCCCTTTTCATTCCATTTAATGAATGAAGGCTTCTGCACTATTGAGCAGGGCTCAGAAATGTAATCCAAATTGTATGAACTCCGTAATCAATTCTCTGTGTCTTGGTATCATGCATGATTACATCTGCTTTACCTTCAGTTTTTATGCTTATGTTCCATGGTTTTAAGTGCTCTGTTATATGTAATTTTGATGTATCTATAACCAAAAAAATCCTGGATCAAGTGGTATCAGAGCAATGCTTAGTTGATGCAAATTGCATGAGTACTCTAACCAGAAATAAACCTCAAAGGATGTGCACCATGAAGAGGAGACACAACAAATGCTGATGCCCATTGGGAGGAGAAGTTTTCTTGTTTCTATTAAGAATTGTGAGCATGAATGATCGAGTGTGTAGCCATGGATAATGATAAAGAAATGCATGACACATTCTTGCAAATGTCCAAAATGGTGGACATCATGTATGGCGCATATGAGAAGAGAAGAAAGGAGGAGACAGAGAGATTGGAGAGAAATGTGTAATCCACATCTTCTTGTTCTTATGCATCTTACTAATCACCTTCCTCGAAAGAGGAGATTAACTAGATATTTAAAGAAGAGAATGATGAATTAAGAAGGCTACTACGAGAAGAGAAAGAGGAGAAGTAGTGATTGCAGCTTCAGTTGCAAGCCACAGATGAGGCCCTAGAACAATTGAAGTGCAATGACCAGACACTTCAAGTAGAGCTTGTTGAATTAAGGAAGCTTCTATAGGAAGAGAAAGAGGAGAAACATAGGTTACTACACCAATTGCAAGCCAACGATGAGGCCTTGGAAAAGCTGCAACATGACCCCCGTGAGGTGAAACGTGATTCTTTGACTCCATGTATTTTTCCTAATGACGATTTCGCTATTTTTTAAAACCATACGATAGGAATCGGCTCCAAATAATTAAGGAAAATGGGGTATGAGGGGAAGGGTGTTGAAACTGATGGCCAAGGCATCATTAATCCCATCAAAGTAGAGAAATTATGCCATCAGGCAGGACTTGGGTATGTCAAGAAGGAGGCTGGGGAATGCACTGAAACAGCTAGTGAACCACCGATGACAGATGATGACGAACCCTCATTAGTTCTTTCCCAATCGACCATGGAGGTAAAAGATGTTGATTTCTCTTTAGTTTCATCTTCACATAGTATAATTTATGTTGAAAATGTGGATATACCCATTACAGGAACAAAAACATGAGACTCCTTACCAAGATGAGGTACAAGGAAAAAGAAGGACTTGGTGTTAATGGCCAAGGCATAACTCAACCATTGGAGGTTGAGAAAATACCTCTATTCATAAGGTTGGGCAGGATTGAGGAAAAATTATCAAATATGTCACAAGCCTTTATGACATTGTTGAAACTATCGAGGAAAGGGGATGATGGGAACACATCACCATCAACCCATGGAAGTATGCATTGCGTAGAAAGAGATGAGGAAAACTCTCATTCCTGTTAGCCTCTTGCTGCAGCGGGTTACTCATATTTCATGATTGACATTTTTACAGACCAAATATGTCATACTTTGCATGCTGCAATGCTCCATATTTGCTTAACAGCCTCCAAGTGAAGAAGGCTGCTCAGACTTCCTCTAACTGCCTTCCAAATTTTGAGAAGTATTCCAGTGTTGTAAAATATTCAATTAAAGGGAGGTCCAAACAGCTTATTCTTGGTCTCCCTAGGTTTCAATTTCCTGTTTTAGAATATAGAGAATGAAAATCTGTCCAAACAACTTAATCTTGGCAGATTCTTAAATAGGTAGAGAATCAAAGGAGCCCAACTACTTAATCTGGGCCCTTGGATGAACTAAGGGTAGTCTGTACATAGGAAAGCATAAAAAAGAAAAATTGAAATGATGGGTTTGCAAGTCTAAGTGCACCTGAACCAAAAGAAGAAAAAATGTTAGGTAAGTAGGCTGGGTAGGTAGTTTGAGGTTGCAAGAATCTTGATTGCTGATCAGTTCCAGGTTTTCAGGTGTCATCTGTACTTAGGACACAATCACCAGGAAATTCTATGTTAGAAGCTCAAAAACAAGCATAACTAACTTCCTTTCTCCATATCCCCCTAATCATTAACTAATTTCCCCAAAAAGAGGTCAATATCTGCTTGATACCTCTTGAGTTCCATCATTTTCATGTCATTAGCTTGGGTAAAGATCTGCTTTCCTCAAAGGTATTCCATAATCTCTCTATAAGGTTCCGTCCCCTCGTTGCAGCCTAAGATCTCCCGAACTTAACGCTTTCTTACCATCTCCATATTAACTCCTGACATTATTATTTAACTCCCTATATTTTCCCATCCCCCTACTAAAACTATGTAAATCATCCCCTATATAAATATCCCTCCCCCTGGTTGAAAAATAACCATAAGTACCCGTGGGAATTGCTCAGTTTATCTGAAACTTAGCAAGAGGCCTCATGCTGCCCCTTCAAAAACCATCTTCTAAATACAATGGACTCCTTCCAAAGTATAAAATCCCTTTTTAGGTTATCGGACCCCCTTCGAGGCCTCAATCGCTTTTCTAACACACCTGTTCACTCCTTCCGACCGCAATAAACCCCTTGCCGACTTCCTTAACACCCCGCAGATCCTGAAAAAGCCAGCTCGCATCGAAAGATCACAATATTCGCACCATATAAGTTATGCCCCATCCGTCATTACCCGATGCGATATCGCGATATCGGCGACCAGCCGTCGCAAGCGTCGCATGTCCAATTAAAATACCTTCCCGTTCCCCGCGGATGCGATATTGTGATCGCATTGGAAGAAGTTCATCGCATCACCTTCAAGTATGAGCACCCCACCACGTCACTTTTGTACCAGGGACCCACCGCTGATGTCAGTAGGCTGACGTCATCTGCCGTACTGCTGACTTCAGCAGCCAAAAAACCGAAAATTCGCGCAAGAAGAAAAATCACACTTCGGAGCTCCGGAACAAGAAATAGAGGCAGTTTTTGATGCGCTACGGGAAATAGGCCGTTTTGGGGAATCTTTAGGGAATATTTTGATTCCTTGGCCCGTTTTACGCCGAAAAAGCCCGAAATCGCCCGATTTTGCCAAATTAATCCGGTTTAAAGACAGGAAAGGACCAGTGACAGAGATTAAAGTGTATCAAATCAAATCAACAGGGAAAAAGAACATCAAAGAGTATCAGTAGGCGGCGGAAGCCATCAATGTAGCGGCAAAGAGTATCAACGAAGTTCTTAACAACGGCCCAATGCAGGAGAACATTTAATACCTTCCAGCAAAGTCAAAGAAAGAGGGCGAAGCCACTCAAAAAACCTCAAATCATAATTATTGCACACTTAACTCACACCAGAATAGAACTACAAATCCCGAAGCACAGTCATTCCAGCAGTACAACATCGAGCCTCCAAGGGTCACATTACACTCTTTTTGATTCAGTTGCCTCTAGCGCAGCCCAAAGGACTTACCTACATTTAATTCTAGCAACACTTAGGTTTTAGAAAAGCTTTTCCGGCAGACCTGTTTAGGTCAATTGTAATAAATGACTTTCTGATATTTTTCTTATATATACCACCCTGAAAAATGGAGTAGGGGTTGGTGGGTGAGTCGAGGAAATTTCTTAATCTTTTTCTTGACATTTCCTTCAAACAGAGACCCGCACTGTAACTGTCATACTTTCTATAATCAAAGACTGTTGAAAGCATGGATTTTGAAACTGCTTGATGTGTTTAATTGGCCAGGGAGTGATTACGGAATTCCTATGCTTCTACACGATTCAATAAGTGTTTCTCAACTCTGATAATTTTCATGTTTTTTTTACCACCGTTCCGCCATCTAAATTGTAGAAAAGAAGAATAGCTTAGGATTTGCTTAACTACACCTTAAGCTCAATTTCTGCATTTTTTCATGTTTTCATCAGAAATAGTTATGAACATGTATACTTAAATGATCTTGTTTACGCTGTTTCTTTCACATATGAATGAGAGTTTAGGAATTCTTAGCTGCTCCTAGATAATCATTCATTCACTTCTCCCCTTTTTCAGTCTGATGAAATGATTCTCCTTTTCCTTTCATCTCTCATCGTCATTCCATCCTTTCAGTAGATTGATAATTGTATCATGTGTGGCTATCCCGCTCCTTAATCCTATTGTGACCAAGAAAACGCAACAGCAAGCATTAATCCATGACTCCATGCCCAATGGTTTGAAACTTATCACACCTTACCTTGCCTCTTTGCTTGCGATTTCTACCTTCCATCCAAACACAAACAAAAAACCCCTAAGCCAAAAGCTAGCCTAAAATCATCAACAAAGTTGAATCATTAAGAGAGAGCCCTCTCTGATTGCAGGTGGGATAGAACCTGCAATCCAAAGATTGGTTTGTGGTTACCTCGGCCGTCTCGCTAAACAGGAGCCTAGGGACAACCTGAGTGATAACGTAATGGCGACTCCAGTGGGGAACTCCTCAGATAAATTCATTAAACCAGTCTGCAGCCCCATAGAGGAAGAAATCGTCCTGTGAAAGTTTCAGTCGACCTGTGTTGTTGCGTTTTTTTTAGAAAAATTCCCAAAAAATATATTAGAAGCTGGCTCCTAAGAAGAAAACTCGTAATACACGATCAAATCCTGATCCAAATAGCCCAGCTATTGTTGAAAATCCGAATTTAATTCCCAAGATCATTAGAAAACAAAAGCAAAAAGAAGACCAAGCTGCTGCGAGTCCTGAAATAGTTCAGCCAAGCAGTGTTCCAACCCCTGTCAAAGTTTTATTCCGGCCAACCCAAGTTCCCCTGGTTCATCACCTCCTTCTCCTAGCAGCTCCACTACACCTCTATCCCATACTCCCACTACCACTACTACTCCTTCTACCCCGGTTGTTCCTGTTATCCCCGTTGCTTTAGTTGTTCCGCTTATCCCCATCATCATGGCTAGATATGCACCCTTACAATTGCCTGCTAATCCCGGGACTACGCCTCAGGACTACCAATCAAAAATCACCTATTTTGATGGCGCAACCTCCTACACCACCCTACAACATACAAAGAAAATGCAGGATTATTTCGAGAGTTATGAGATTGATGATGAGATTGTAAGAATGAAGATTTTTGTCCAAAGTTTGACCGGTGATGTCAGAACCTGGTTCAGGGCACTTCCACCCAATTCTATATTAAACCCTGAAGCCTTATACCAGGCATTCATTAACAGATGGGAGAAAAAGAAAGACCCCCTACATATACTATCTCAGTATGATACTATCAAAAGAGGACCTCAGGAAACAGTTCTGGATTACTGTGTAAGATTTAACAATGTTTACAATGCAAAACCACAAAATTTAAGACTGCCACCTAACCTCACATTATAAAAATTCCCGGATGGCTTTGATGCTGAGATGGAATATCAATTAAGGGAAAGCGCCCCTCAAAGCCTTGCAGAAATGTAAGATGTTGCAGTGAGTGTGGAAGCAAATCTAATTGCTAACAGAAACAGAACTACAACTAAGAGAAGAACCACTTTCAAAGAATAACCCTCAGCCTTCGATCAAAAGCTAGATGCTATCATCGATGGCATCCACGGGCTGGGAGATAGAGTAGACAATGTTGAGAGAAAAACTTCATTGGAGGGTCAACAACCCAATGCCATAAGGAACCCAAACTTCAGAAAAACCCAAAACACAAGCGTTGGAAGGGCTAGTCCTGACCATGATATTAGGACTCCTTTTCAAGAAAACTATGCGGAAGCATATGCATCCGTTGAGCCCACAAATGGGACTCATATGAACCTGATAGATTCAGAAAATGAATAGCAAATCTTCCTCGTGGAAGAAGACCGACCATACCCAGATGCAAAACAATTTCACACCAAGTCGGGAGAATGCTTTGACTTTAAACAAGGATATGATACCACTATATACGAGGTGCACAAGCAATACAAATTAAGAACAAGGACCATTGATGTTCCCCCGTCTAGAAAAACAAAAAATAGCAAACAACTCAACAAAACTAAAGGAAAGATCACCAACAATCAACCAGCTGACAGCTCGGTCCCAAACCTTCTCAGGTTACTTTGGAGGATGTAACAGACACACACTCTCCTATTGATCAGCCTCTACCCCCCTCCTACCCAAAAGATGATCTGAATAGCATTTCCAGACATCTCCCCAAAACAGAGATACCACAAACGGTCATACATCGTGACACTCACATTCCAAAAGAAAACATAGAGAGTATGCCCGAAAAAGAGAAATTCACCACTGTCAACTCCAAGAACTCATTGGAAAAACCATTCAGTTTAGAAGCAGAGATTGGAAAACTCAAGGTTTCCATTCCCCTCTCGGAACTGGCTAAGCATGATGTATACAAACAACAAATTCAGAGGTCGCTTCAATTACCAGAAGTAAGGGATGATTTAAATGTTTTATATGACACCCCTGAACTACTGTTCGGTCGAGAAATTGACAGAAAAACAACATATGGACCTGTTCCACCTTTTTATGTCAGCCTGCACATACATGAGAAAATACTGCATAATGCTATGTTTGACTCAGGTGCCTCACATAATCTTATTCCCAAAGCTGTAATGGAAAGGTTGAACCTCGATGTCACAAGACCGTACAAAGATTTGTATTCCTTTGATTCTAGTCAGGTCAAATGTTTAGGCTTGATCAAAGACCTTTGTGTCTCTCTAGTCCAATTCCCCAACAAGACAATCTTAATGGACGTAGTAGTCGCTGACATTCCCACAAAGTATGGTATGCTCCTATCTAGATCGTGGGGAGAAAAATTGCAAGGATCCCTTCAACTTGACCTCTCTTATGCCACTATATCTATCTTTGGGAAACCAAAGAGACTATATAGAGAAACATTAATGAAGTATGTGGTAAGCAGTGAGGAAAAACCCCAAAATTTTCCAATATACTCAATCCATTCTGATATGGATTCTTTTATTTTATTTAATGATAACACCGGCCCTCCAACTGATGATAAGTCGTTATCTTTGGAGCAAGGAATGTACATCAATGAGGAATCGGTTGCCAATACCCATGAAATTGTCTCTTCAGCTAAGGCAACCAACAAACAGAAAGAAGAACATCCCGAAACAAAAAATACAAGCCTGTCTGGTCCTCAAACAACTAAAACTCTCAATACAAACCTCAAACAAGAAGTCACATGGTATTTGGAGTTTGGCGGTTCAGTTAACAAGTTAGGAGCAGGGGCTGGAGTATGGATTTACAATACTCATGATAATCATGCACAAGGCCATGCCGATAGACTCAATTTCAGATGTACAAACAATATGGCCAAGTACGAAGCTCTTATCTTAGGCCTAAAGTTGCTCAAAACCCTGGGAGCTACTATAGTCTCCATCCTAGGTGATTCAGACTTGATTATACAACATATCAAGGGTAACTTTGTCACTAATGATAGTAGAATGAGAGCTTACAGAGCTGCTGCCACTGAACTACTCAATGCCTTCAGTGAATTTAGGCTGGCCAAAGTTGCACGAGACCATAATATTCATGCCCATAGCCTAACAGCCTTTGCTAGTACATGCAAGCTTCCCTTTGAACCAAATCACCATTTCACCGCTGAAATAAAACACAGACCTTCGGTCCCTAACAATGTCCAGGATTGGCAAGTATTTCAAAATGATGCCCAGATTAATAGTTTCTTAACTATGGAGGACGAATTTTCCAACACAAACATTGACATGGATGCCATGGCTGGATCACAACAGTTAGCAGAAGAAAACCACCTGACTCTAATAGCTGCAATAGCAAAACAAATCCTTAGCCCAACTGTCTTCAACAATACAAACATAGGACAACTGAAACAAATTTGTTCAGAGAAAACATCCAAGATAGAGGATGAGTTTATTGATCTGAAAGGTAATGTTCTACCTGCCAACCTTACTCCATTGGAAGACATGTCTGATGACAACGATGTGCCCAAAAATCCAAAGATGGAACCGTTGAACGTTGCCATAGAAGAACACAACATAGGAACAACAGAACATCCCATAATGATTAAATTGTCCAAAAATCTGCCTCCTGACCAAAAACCGAAATATGTGGATTTTTTCAAAGAACTCCAAGATGTATTTGCCTCGAGTTACGAGGACTTGAAGTCCTATGACACTTCAGTAATCCGGCATACCATTCCCTTAAAACCAAATTAAACGTCGTTCAAACAGAAACTTAGAAGAATCAACCCCATGCTTCTTCCTTTAATTGAAAAAGAAATAAAGAGAATGTTTGAAGCAGGTATCATTGCAACCATCAGATTCTCTGAATGGGTGTCTAAATTAGTTCCCACTAGAAAAAAAACAGGAGAGATAAGACTGTGTGTAGACTTGAGAAATTTAAACCAAGTCTCTATAAAAGACCACTACCTATTCCCGAAAATGGATCATATCTTGCAAAGAGTAGTGGGTTCCTCTAGAATTTCTTTACTAGATGGATTTTCAGGATTTAATCAAATACTTGTTCACCCGGATGACCAGGACAAGACAGCCTTTACCACACCCTGGGGAACATTCAAGTACGTCAAAATGCCTTTTGGGCTAAAAAACGCTGGTGCTACCTTTCAAAGGGCAATGGATATTACATTTGCCAAAGAGATACATGATTTCCTCGTAGTTTATCTTGATGACATGACCCCATTCTCCAAATCTGACCAAGAACACCTTAAGCACTTAAGGGAAATTTTCATGACATGTAGGAAATACGACATTTCCTTGAATCATAGGAAATCCCTGTTTGCCCTAGAGAAAGGAAAACTTTTAGGACATATAATATCAAAATATGGGATTAGAATTGACCCGGAAAGAATTCAAGCTATCCTTCAAATCCCTTATTCAAGAAACATAAAGGAACTACAAGCATTCCTTGGAAAGATCAATTTCCTCAGGAGATTTATCCCAAATCTAGCTGAGCTAATAAGGCTATTGAGCAACATGTTGAAAAAGGATGCCAAGGTAAAATGGTCTCTTGAAACCAAGCAGGATTTTGAGAGTATAAAAACTGCCCTAACTCAAATGCCTATCCTCACCAGTCCTCAATTCGAAAGAGATTTTATAATTTTTTCCTTCACATCTGAACACACTATAGCTGTTTTCCTTCTGCAAAATGATGATCAGGGCAACGAAAAGCCAATTGCTTTCTTTAGCCAAGCTTTGAGAGATGCACCCTTGAAATTTCAAATCATGGAAAAGCAGGCCTATGCCCTGGTCAAAGCCATCAAAAATTTCAGAATTTACATCGTATACTCCCATGTGATTGCCAATGTTCCTAATGCTGTTGTAAAAGATATACTAACTCAAGAGGGACTGGAAGGCAAAAGAGGCAATCGGATTGCCAACATCCTTGAATACGACATTGAAATAAAGCCCACCAAGCTCATAAAAGGACAGGGGTTAGCCAAACTAATGTCTGAAACAAACATCCAAGCATTAGACATTAATCAACTAGACGATGAACCAGAGCTGGCGACTCCATAGATCAGTGAAACCTTCATGCAATCCCCATGGTACGATGATATTTGATTTGTATTGTTAAACCTGTGTGCTCCCCCAGGATTGTCCAGAACCAAGAAAGGATTTTTAAGGATGAAATCATCTGAATTTTTTGTCATAGATGGTGTTCTATTTTGGAAAAATCACGAAGGTATTTTGCTTAAATGTTTAACTATAAATGAAACTAACAGCATCATGAATGAATTCCATGCAGGGGACTATGGAGGACACTTATATTGGAAATCCACAGCTGACAAGATCTTACGGGCTGGTTATTACTGGCCCTCTTTATTTTCAGATGTAAAGAAGTTTGTTGTCTCATGCCACAAATGCCAAATCTTTGAAGGAAAAAGAAAGCTACTACCCTTGCCCCTTAAGCCCATTTCAACCGAGAAACCTTTTCAACAATGGGGTCTTGACTTCATTGGAGAAATTCATCCCTCTTCCTCAGGCCAACACAAGTGGATTTTAATAGCCATCGATTATTTCACTAAGTGGATTGAAGCCATCCCATGTAGGAAAGCCAATGACTCCACCATTATCCAATTCCTTGAGAGCAATATCCTTTCTAGATTCGGCTTCCCTGAGAAACTTATCACTGATAATGCTGCTGCTTTCAAATCCAAAAAAATCATCAACTTTTGCCATAAATACCACATCACCTTAGGCCACTCCACAGCTTACTACCCTCAAGGTAATGGCTTGGCTGAGTCTTCCAACAAAAGCCTCATCAATATCATAAAGAAGCTGCTGGAAGAAAACAAAAAGAACTGGCACAGGAAGCTCACAAATGCTCTGTGGGCAGACAGACTTTCCACCAACAAATCCATTGGGATGAGCCCTTAGGAACTTGTATATGGCATGGAAGCCAAGTTCCCTTCATCTCTAGGCATACCTACTATTAAATTGTTGCAAGAAATTCACGCTGAACTGAATGACATGTAGAGAAGAATTAATCAAACTATTCACCTTCAGCAAACCAGAGAGCAAGTCTTCAACAGAGCCTAAATACTGCAAGAAAAACTCAAGAAGATGTTTGACAAAAAGGCCAAAGCAGAGGATTTCGGGGTGGCCAGCAAAGTTCTAAGATGGGAGTCACGAAGTGAAGACAAGAGCAAACACGAAAAATTCGATTTTCTGTGGAAAGGTCTGTACATTATCAGCGCTGTGCAAGGCAATAAAACCTATTTTCTAAAATCTCCAAATGGTAGCACAACTGAAGAAGGCCCTGTCAATGGCTGAATGCTAAAGCACTACAATGATCCCTTTGATTGAAAAGAGCAGTCAGTGTTCTTATTTTGTACATAGAATATTTGTATATACCAATGTCTTGATTTTTGCAAGAATCCATGATGTTGAAGCACGCAGAAGAAAGCAAGCAGTGCTTTACAGTGTAATAGCAGCACAAGCGAAGGAAAGAGTTGTTAACAGTCTAAAGGTTCAAATCAATCCAATAGTCAGGAAGAAGACGTTCAAAACAGAGCAAGAATAGAAGAAACAAGGCAATTTGACCTGCTGTTCTTGGCTTCTCACAAGGAGAAACCATCCCCAAGTGGAGCCACTGTTAGCCTCCTGCTATAGTAGGTTACTCATATTTGATGATTGACATTTTTACAGACCAAATATGTCATACTTTGCATGCTGCAATGCTCCATATTTGCTTAATAGCCTCCAAGCGAAGAAGGCTACTCAGACTTCCTCTAACTGCCTTCCAAATTTTGAGAAGTATTCCAGTGTTGTACAATTGTCAATTAAAGGGAGGTAGAAACAACTTAATCTTGGTCTCCCTAGGTTTCAATTTCCTGTTTTAGAATATAGAGAATGAAAATCTGTCCAAACAGCTTAATCTTGGCAGATTCTTAGATAGGTAGAGAATCAAAGGAGCCCAACTGCTTAATCTGGGCCCTCGGATGAAATAACGGTAGTTTGTAGATAGGAAAGCATAAAAATGAAAAATTGAAATGATGGGTTTGCAAGTCTAAGTGCACCTGAACCAAAAGAAGAAAAAATGTTAGGTAAGTAGGCTGGGTAGGTAGTTTGAGGTTTCAAGAATCTTGATTGCTGATCAGTTCCAAGTTTTCAGGTGTCATCTCTACTCAGGACACAATCACCAGGAAATTCTATGTGAGAAGCTCAAAAACAAGCATAACTAACTTCCTTTCTCCATATCCCCCTAATCATTAACTTAGTTCCCCAAAAAGAGGTCAAGATCTGCTTGATTCCTCTTAAGTTCCATCATTTTTATGTCATTAGCTTGGGTAAAGATCTGCTTTACTCAAAGGTATTCCATACTCTCTCTATAAGGTTTCGTCCCCTCGTTGCACCCTAAGATCTCCCGAACTTAGCGCTTTCTTACCATCTCCATATTAACTATTGACATTATTATTTAATTCCCTATATTTTCCCATCCCCCTACTAAAACTATGTAAATCATCCCCTATATAAATATCGCTCCCCCTGGTTGAAAAATAACCATAAGTACCCCTGGGAATTGCTCATTTTATCTGAAACTTAGCAAGATCCCTCATGCTGCCCCTTCAAAAACCATCTTCTGAATACAATGGACTCCTTCCAAAGTATAAAATCCATTTTTAGGTTATTGGACCCCTTCCGAGGCCTCAAATGCTTTTCTAACACACCTGCTCACTCCTTCCGACCGCAATAAACCCTTTGTCGACTTCCTTAACACCCCGCAAATCCTGGAAAGCCAACTCACATCGTAAGATCGCAATATTCGGACCATATAAGTTATGCCCCATCCGTCGTTACCCGATGCGATATCGTGATATCGGCGGTCGGCCATTGCAAGCGTCGCATGTCCAACTAAAATACCTTCCTGTTCCCCGCCGACGCGATATTGCGATCGCATCGGAAGAAGTTCATCGCATCACCTTCAAGTATGAGCACCCCACCACGTCACATATCTACCAGGGACCCACCATTGACGTCAGTAGGCTGACGTCATCCGCTGTACTGTTGACATCATGCTGATGTCATCAGCGAAAAAACCGAAAATTCACGCAGGAAGAAAAATCGCACTTCGGAGCTCCAGAACAAGAAACAGAGGCAGTTTTCGTTGCGTGATTAGCGCAAAGCTAATCACGCATCGGTACAGGAAATAGGCCGTTTTGGGGAATCTTTAAGGAATCTTTTGATTCCTTGGCTCGTTTTGCGCCAAAAAAGCCCGAAATCGCCCGATTTTGCCAAATTAATCCGGTTTAAAGACAGGAAAGGACCAGTGACAGAGATTAAAGTGTATCAGATCAAATCAACCAGGAAAAAGCATGTCAAAGAGTACCAGCAGGTGGCGGAAGCCATCAATGTAGCCGCAAAGAGTATCAGCGAAGATCTTAACAGTGGCCCAAAGCAGGAGAACATTTAATACCTTCCAGCAATGTCAAAGAAAGAGGGTGAAGCCACTCAAAAAACCTCAAATCATAATTATTGCACACTTAACTTGCACCAGAACATAACTACAGATCCCGAAGTACAGTCATAGTAGTACTGCATCGAGCCTCCAAGGGTCACATTACACTCTTTCTAATTCAGTTGCGTCTAGTGCAGCCCAAAGGACTTACCTACATTTAATTCCAGCAACACTTAGGTTTTAGAAAAGCTTTTCCAGCAGACCAGTTTAGGTCAATTGTAATAAATGAATTTTTGATATTTTGCTTATATATACCACCCTGAAAAATGGAGTAGGGGTTGGTGGGTGAGTCGAGGAAATTTCTTAATCTTTTTCTCGACATTTTCTTCAAGCAGAGACCAGCACTGTAACTGTCATACTTTCTATAATCAAAGACTGCTGAAAGCATGGATTTCGAAACTGCTTGATGTGTTTAATTGGCCAGGGAGTGATTACGGAATTCCTGTGCTTCTACACGATTCAATAAGTGTTTCTCAACTCTGTTAATTTTCATGTTTGTTTTACCATCGTTCCGCCATCTAAATTGCAAAAAACAAGAATACCTTAGGATTTCTTTAACTACACCTTAAGCTCAATTTCTGCATTTTTTCATGTTTTCATCAGAAATAGTTATGAACATGTATACATAAATGATCTTGTTTACGCTGTTTCTTTCACATATGAATGAGAGTTTAGGAATTCTTAGCTGCTCCTAGATAATCATTCATTCACTTCTCCCCTTTTTCAGTCCGATGAAATGATTCTCCTTTGCCTTTCATCTATGATCGTCATTCCATCCTTTCAGTAGATTGATAATTGTATCATGTGTGGCTATCCCACTCCTTAATCCTCTTGTGACCAAGAAAACGCAACAGCAAGCATTAATCCATGACTCCATGCTCAATGGTTTGAAACTTATCACACCTTACCTTGCCTCTTTGCTTGATATTTCTACCTTCCATCCAAACACAAACAAAAAACCCCTGAGCCAAAAGCTAGCCTAAAATCATCAACAAAGTTGAATCATTAAGAGAGAGCCCTCTTTGATTGCAGGTGGGCTAGAACCTGCAATCCAAAGATTGGTTTGTGGTTACCTCGATCGTATCCCTAAACAGGAGCCTAGGGATAACCTGAGTGATAACAGTTCCCATGATCATGCCAGAGATGAATAAGAAAGGTGTAACCAGTCTGAGGATTCTAATGTTCATTTTGATTACAACCATATTGTTAATAATGAACATAAATCATAGCATAGAAGAAACTTGCAGTTTTTGTGGATTGCATAACCATGTGGTTACCAAGTGCTATAGGAGAATAGCAACATGAAAAATCATGAGGCATGAAAGACCCTATAAACAACAGGAAAATAAGAAGGTAAAGAATATGTAGAGGAAGAAGCATTATTTTAGTCATTGTGACAGAGCCAGTCATCAAAGAGCCACATGTTGGAGGCTCCATCTAGAGTAGCATTGCAAGCACAAAGAATCTGTGCATGAAACACATGAAACAGTTGTTAGACCAGTGAATGCACCATAAGGAGATGAATTAGTCACTTTGATAAGTGAGAGATGGTTACTCTATTTGTGGTAGAATGTCATCGCCTTATTGTTGAGTCCCAAACCTGCACTTCCCTATATACCCTTTCAGCCTTCTTTTTCCATTTACTTCATCCACCCAACTGTCAAATCATTGCATATTAGTCTAAAAAGAGCTTATGAAATGGTTTCCTCACTATGTTTATCACTGTTGTTTGATTTAGATTTTTTGTTCAAATAGCTGCAGAAATTTGTCACTTTCCACAGCCAGCCCAAGTTTCCGCAGCCATTTTGTCAAAGGCTATGTTACAGGTGTCCAATGGAAAAACTAGCCACATGGGCAGGATGCAAGTGACGTGTACATGGAGTGTGTCCCCTTAGATCAGCCAAATCACTCATAAACGGTCATGGTCAACGACGGTCAAAGGAAGGGCCAAATGAGGAATTTGGCGGTGGCACGACTCTGTTTTTCCCATGTGAAGGTTTGCGTGGCACGATCCTTAGTTTCTGGAGGTACTGGCACAACTATCGATCAGCCCATGAACTGAATCGAGTAGCCACCACTCCATGAATTCAACTGCCATAATGACCATAACGCTAGATCTCAGGCCATGGAGATTTACGTGTCTCTTGGCAGCATAAAATATAGGAATTAGTTGCAAGCATTTTCACTTATAAATAACGCATTGATATACGCTAGATAGTTAGTTTTTGAGATGTAATTTTGATTGTTGTTATCAGCCCACTGTACTGCTCTTTACTTTGTTTTATTACTGCACTTTAATATATGAGAAGACAACATTCTCGAATTCGATTTGTGACTAAGTAATTGGCTGGCCGAGGTTACAGAGGGCCCCTGTACACCAAAGCTTTGTATAGTTTCTTACTTGCTTTCATTTACTATTTTTATAATCATTACTTGTATATATTTTGTGTTATTCTGATGTTCATTGCTTTCCATATTTCCTTTATGTTTTTTCCCATAACTGTTAGCTGATTAGTGCTTCTTTTACAGGTTTTTGTAGGTAGCCCGGGAAAATTTACATATTTTTGATAACTACTGACATGAGATCATCTTGTCCTTTCTGCTGATTTTCATTTACTAAGTTTAATTCTAGCATTGTCATTTCTTTCAAGTTTTGTTTTGCTTAATTACTTTTC
>APFE031394863.1:0-57689 GCA_000404065.3 Pinus taeda
AACTTCATCCAATATTGTGCTGCCCCTAAGAAGATTCTCACTTCTGTAGCAGACTTGAGTTTAGGCCAGTTTACAATGACTCTCGCTTTAGAGGGATCTATCTTCAATTCACCACCCCCTACTATATGGCCCAAGTAATTTAGAGATGTTTTGCCAAATTCACATTTTGATAGTTTAACATGAAGTTTTTCTCTTTTCAAAACATCTAATGTCTGCTTAACATGCTTTAAGTGTTCTCCCCACCTTTTACTAAAAATCAGAATGTCATCCAGATACACAATAACAAAATCATTAAGAAAAGGTCTATCTACATCATTCATTAATTTCATGAAAGTAGCAGGAGCATTAGTCAAGCCAAAAGGCATAACCACCCACTCATACAATCCCTGCCTAGTTTTGAAAGTAGTCTTCCATGTATCTTGTTCTGTACCTCTCACGTGATGGTATCCACTGTGCAAGTCCAACTTGGTGAAATAAACAACTTCTTTCAATTGATCTAAAAGATCATCTATGTGAGGAAGGGGATAATGATTTTTTATTCTTATCTTATTGAGTGCTTGGTAATCAATGCACATTCTCCACGAGCCATCCTTCTTTCTCACCAAAACAATTGGTGACCCACATGGTGATATGCTAGACCTAATGAACCCTTTCTCAAGCAACTCCTACACTTGCTTCTTGATTTCAGCATTCTCTAAAGTAGACAACCTATACCATTCCAATGTTAGGCAAAGGAACATCTTGCTGTAAAATAATATAATGTACTATTTCATTTTTGGGTGGCAGGCCTTTAGGTTCTTAAAGAAAGATATCATACTCTGAAACAACCTTTTCTAAATCAGCTGTCTGTTTAGCTTTACGACCCTCAAATACATTTGTTTTTTCAGGTTTCTTTTCCTTTACAAACATTTGTAAGAATTGTTTGCATGAATTCATCATTCTTTTCATCTGCCTTGAGTTTATGAGAGTATAATTATTCTTGAGCTTATGAGCTCTTACAAAGTATTCGATTCCATGTTTGACAAGTAGATACTTGTTCTCATCTCTATAGAAAATGGATTTTCTATCATACAAGTAAGGACTTCCTAAAACAATTCCACATATATCCAAAGGAATTATGTCTAGCTCAACCTCATCTACAAACACTGACCCCAAAGAAAACTTGAGTTTGCGCTATCTATTAACTTGTAGTTGTGCTTTATCATCCAACCATCCTAATGGGTATGGTTTCTTCTGAGGTGTAGTTGACAATCCCAATTTATTTACGATTGCTTCAAAAATTAAATTTACTTGTGAGCCACTATCAAACAAGGTATCAATCTTTTGATGTTTGGAAATAACTCGAATATGGAAAAGCTCATGTATTTTTCTCTCATTTTCTTCCTCAGTAATAGGTCAAGTGCAAAATTACTAGTAGATGCTTCAGAATTCTTACCTTCTATACCTGTGGCTGCAATGGTTGTTTCATGTCCCGAGTGTGACTTCAAATCTTTCTAAATAGCTGCAGTAATCTTCTTCTTCTTGCCCTTGAAATTCTTAGGTCTCAGCTCTGGATGTAGAATACAACAATGCTCATCATGATGCCCATCCTTTTTACAATGAGTGCATGAAGCTTTTCTTTTCTGTGTAGTGTTAGCCTTCCTTGCTTTCCACTTCTAGTGGGTTGGGATGGTCCCCCAACTTCTGGATTTCCATTCCTTCCTCTAGCTTCTAGATGAGTAGCTTGTACAGATACCTTATCTATAGTAGTGGGATTGAACATGAGGATGGTATGCCTCATGTTGCTGTATAGACCACCAATGTATTTCAACAAAGTCTCTCGTGAGTCTAATGAGATTCCTAGAATCAATTCTCTCTTTCTAAATTCTTGAGTGTACCCTTGCACACTTTGCCCTTTCAACTGCCGAAGAGTTTGCCAACTCATCATGGCTTGTTACATAGGCCAATGGATAGAGCTACTTTTTGATTACAGAAACAAATTCGCTCCAGACAGAGATAGTCTTAACATGTCTTTTCAGGTCAACCTGGGTTCTGCCTTCCCACCAAACCAAGGCAGTGCCTCCTAGGCATAGGCTTGCCAACTGAATCTTGCTCTTGTTTGAGTCAATGTTCTGTACTCTGCAATAAACATCAATTTGTCTAATCCAATTGTCCAACTTTTCTGCATTTAGCTCTCCATCATATATAGGCAAATCAAATTTAACATCTAGCTTAATAAAAGATGCTTTGTTGTTATGTACAGGGCTATTAGGAGGTGTGAGAAAGCTTTCCTCTTTCCCTTTTCCTTTTGAGTGCTCATGGAAATGTGATTCATCTTCTCCTTTGTCTTGTTTAGAGCCTAATGAATCTTCATCCTTGTGTTTTCCAGGAAACTTTCTATGAATTAAAGGTCTGGACCCATAGGACCTTCCTCTGACACTCTCTTCCAAGGATAGACTCTCCAATTTCAGGATTAGTTTTGACCAACTCTCTTTCTCCTAATTTGAGCTTTGATCTGGTGAGCATTCATAGCTTAAACCAACACAAGCTTGTCTAACCTTAGCAGCTTGAAGCTCTGATACCACTTGATCTGAAAATCACCCTTAAGTGACCTCAGTTATTTAATTATTAAATGAAGGTATTACAAACTCATGTGCTGGTGTGTTTCTATGTTATTTTAGGCAACAGATCGATCAGATTGCAAAATACATAGACACTAGAAAATGGAAAACAACAGAGAAACACAGTAAGCAAATGCAAGAACATAACAAATTAATAAGGAGTTCACCCTATCCTCCAGGGCTACATCTCCGATCCAGCTTTAAATGGTGGCCTTCTTTTATTTTGTCTTTAAAGAAGAGAATTACAATGAAGGAGCTCAATATGATTATCCTGAAACATAATTTTCTTGGCAGGGTGGTTCTTAGATGCCCCAAGTCACTAGAGTACACCGACTCTTCCACTTACTAGCTTTTGACCTTTCTGGTCTTTAATGGAAGGAGCCTAATGGGGTGCTCAGTCCTCATAGATCCTCTCAGGGATGGCTTGATCCTCTCAAGCTCTCTAGTGCTCAATGCTACATGTGGTTAGCTCGGCCCTCTCTCTTTCTTCTTTTTACTTCACCGTCTTGTCTTCTCTGTCTTCTCTTTTCCCCATCTTCGGTGTCTTCTCTCGGTATCTTTTATGTTCTCTGTTTATGGCTTTAAAGCCAGTCGATCTCATGATTGTTTGATTCCCTTTCTTCTTCCGTCGGATTGTCTACTGCTATTCGCTTGGAATTCCTAATTTAGCATTATCATCAACAGCTCATAGGGAGTGGTCGATTGTCCTCTTGCATACTATGCCAGCTCTTCCTCGTCAGTTTAGTTCTTCGATTTCCTCATGGAATGAGTCATATGCCACCTTAACGGTTAAATTGGATCTCAAATCCTTATGGATCTCAACTTATTCCCCTGTCAAATCTGGTTCTTTCATCGGGTGCATTCTCAGTTGTTAGATCTGGAGCCTCCAGATCTGATGCCATTTTCTTATTTCATGTGGTTGACTTGCTCGACCATTAGTGCACGATAAGTGGCAGTATTCTCTCACCTCTGCTTGCCATGTGTTGGGTGTTGAGTGGAATCGATCATTTTTCTCCAAATCCACTTATCGCCCAAGGGTGCCCTCGATAAATACCACCAGTTTTTGGAGCGTCGGGCCAACCTTTATCCTTTTGGGCTTTTTCCCATGGTTTTCCTGTCTTCCATGTGACTGAGCATTCAAGGCCTTTCCATTTCAAGGGGTTTTCCCTAGCGCGCTAATCGCGCATCAAAATCTACCTCCTTTTCCCAATCTGGGCTTCCCAGGTGCTAGTTTTGCCTCATCTGCAGTCTCCATGGGCCTCAGTCAGCGAGCTTTGACCGAGGTCCTCTTCGTTCCACGTTGGTTGCCAACTCCCACTATTCGAAGGTTTTTCTAATCACTATGTGCTCTTGAATTCGGAGTTTGTCCTGATCTGATACAATCATGGTACTTTGATTATTCTTCATGGATCCAATTCAGATCACTACTCTATAAAGACCTTTACTTCTAAGTAAATCCACCATGTAGGATAGCCATTGGAAGTAGATGATGTTGTCAAGAACAACTAGGAATTGACTTTACATTTTAAAAGAGACAGAAGCTGTATATGCAGAAACTAAGTGTTCCAATGGAAATATCTCGAAAAATTAGGTCGATTAAATTATGTCGATTAAAGAAAATGACTCTGAAAATGAGTTCTAGATGAAGAAGTTATGAATTTTTCAAGAAACGTTGTTGAAGATGCCAATGAACCACACGAATGTTGGGAAATTGATGATAATGTTATACTTAAAAAAAATTCCCACCTTTCAAAACTAAATCTAATTAGCTTACTTTAAAAAATATTACTTTATGTGGCCCACTTTTATAAATAAGTGAAAGTCACTATCACGATGGTACTTTATGAATTATCCACTAAACTGTAACTTAAATAAAAGATAAAGTGACTTTAGAATTATAGGTCAGTCACTTTTTATAATGGGTAAGAAAAATTTTACATAAAGTAACTTTAAAACATAAGTTGCATGTGTTTTTTGAAAAAACAACTCAACAAAAAAAAATTGAACCAAAGACCTCTATTCTCATAAAGACTTTAGACCAAGTGAGCTAGTTTAAAAGGTTTGTAATTTTTGGAAAGGAGGAAGGTGTTTGTTTGTTTTTTTTTTTGCACATTGAAACTTTGGGGTGCGTGATTACTTGAAAAATGTCTTTTTGCTTTCAAAACAAAAAAACCACACAAACCAAACGAACAAGCAAAAATATCCAACCCTTATGAATTAAAGTTAGATTTGGCTAGAAACTAGTTAGTTTCCTCTATGTTTCTAATTTTTCAAGGTCACTCTAAGGCATATCGGAAAAGAGAATATGCGTAAGAAAATTTATTTCTTTTTGTGTTTGGTTTGCCCGGATCACATAGAGTCACGAGGCAAAGAGAAAATGCAGAAATGAAACATATAGATCCAATAATAATTTGTTTTTATAGAGGAATATAAACCAATATAAACAAAGATAAATAACTATTACTACAAATAAAAATTGTATACCTCCAGACCCTAAAAATGACATAATGAGGGCTAACAAAAGTATTTTCGCGTGAAATGAAAGGGGTTCCTCACCGGAGAAGATGTTGTTAACACAATAGAGTATCCTTGTCATTGAAAAAGTCATTAGAAATAGTAGATCTAGGAAATGACAATCGAATGTAGTTGTCTTGGCTTTGGATTTAGATCACCAAGAAATGTGGCCGTCGAATAGCTCTGATATCATGCAGGAATTTACAGGCTAAGTTTGTTAGATAGAACACCAAAGGACACTGCTCACAAATAGATCACAGATCAGTACACAAGTATCCTTGTTGTTATTAAAATCCTCAAAGTGGAAAATATTCCACAACCTCAGCCAACACGGTCACTTCGGGCAATTTATTAATGTAAAAGAAAGAAAATTTGCATAAGCTTCTCTCATGAATGATCACCTAACAAATGATCCTCCATGCTCTTTAAATAGAGATCATGTACCAATCAAGTGTTAAGTCAGAGATCAAGTGTCATTAATACTAAGGAGAGAATGAACCATTGGACCATTTATGTCTAGAACATATCGTAACCATCAGATTGTAAGTTACAAAAGGTACATACTAAAAAAACACAATTTACCTAAGTATACATTAGATCAAGTTATACTTAATTATTTCCTATGTGTCTAAATATTCTAACACCACATGACCTATATTCAATTAACGAGACCTACATTTACTTGACATGACTTACATTTATGTAGATAATACTTATCCCTGAAGTTGCTACACTTTTTGTATTATTACATGTGCCTATTGGGCTAGTATGATTAGTTTCCCTAATGAAATACAACAAATTGAAAGTTCGACTCAAGACTAAATACAAGCGATATCTCCTCTTAAAGAGTAGTCAACATCATGTTTCTATGTATGTGTTTGAATAGAAATCTAATTTATTCTCTAGTTTCAACTCAGGTTTCTACTTGATACCAAATTTGAGTACTTGGAATTGTGCCTAATAGCCAAGGATCATGGATGGCTACCATGAACTGTGATCCACTCTATGGTATAAGATGTAACAACACTGGAGGGGTGAGGATGTGAAACAATGCCACATGATGGATATAATTGTGAGGTGGTAATAGTCATGTTCGTAGGTGTTTATCACAGTGACCCATGAAATGAGCCACACACCAAGAGCCATGGGTCACCAATATGCAACAAAAAGATCCCTCGCAATAATAAGGCCACAATCAAACAAATCTATATGTTGTAAACGTCAAGCCTCAATCCATGATGTGGTAAACCACTGCCACCATGATCTACTATACCATCTTTGGGACCCTTGCAAGAAAACTATGAATGATTATAGCACAAGGGCAGAAGATATTGTCTTTTTGGAGCTTTAAGACAAATTCTAAAAGGCTATCATTTCACATATCAAAAGCTTTAAATCGGGCTCTTACTGGCATTGCATTAGGGGAATTTTGAGGTCTAAAATGGGTCTCCTAAGGAAATTATAAGATAATAGTGAAAATAATAAAATAAGATTATAATACTTCATCAAATTCTAGAGGGAAGAAAGAAAAAGCTATTTTTCAACATTTATTTTAAATGTATCTCCCTATGGGTTTAGTCAAATTTCAAGCAACAATACTTGTTGGATGGATAATTTTATTCCCCATCCAAGGAGTACCCATGTTGCATAATTTTGATGAACCCTACGACATGAAAAATGACAAATACATGAAAAAGGTGATTGCAATCACATTTTTTTGTGTATTTCTCATTTGTCGTGTAGCAGGGTTGATCAAAATTATGGAAAATTGGTAATCCTTGGATGGGAAATCAAATTTTACATCCAACGATCGCTCCTGCTTGAAATTTGATTAAAAACATAGGTAAAGAAGATGAAAATACAATTTGAAAAAGTAGTTTTATTATTTTATTATTTTTTTTACTTTTTACTTTTTTACTCCATAAATGGTGAATCATCCCTGATGGTTGACAACATCATCTTGAATCCTATTCATTCTTATAAAATTTATTCGGGCTATACCTTTTTCTTATGAGATCCATTTTAGAGCTCAAAATTCCCCTAATGATAGCTCCTTTGCACTAATGGCTGCCCTCAATACTCTCCTTTCATGTATTTTTTATTTAACTTTATATATTCTCAAACTCAGAGTAGTGCCCCCAGTACGAGGCATATCTGGTTAAGGTGATCGTGTAAGAAAGGTTCTCCGACAACATACTTCTCTACATTTCTCTATTCGCGACACCACTAAGCCCTTGGGTTCAGTAGGTCTAGGGGTAGAAGCTCATTTTAGTCTCTCATCCATTCTTTTATATATATATGTGTGTGTGTGTGTGTGTGTGCGTATAATTGAGTTGGCCAATGCTTTTTGTAGGATAGTCGTTTATTCTATTTCATTATAAACCCCCATTTGAATGTATGGAATTTGTAGTATGGAGGCATTCGGTTTTTGGTTTGATAATCTATTGTATTTTTAAGGGGTTATTCTTTTAATAATACTTCTTTCGGACACCTTTATAAATATGTATTTAATTGATTGAGTTGATAGATGTTACGTGTGGAAAGATGGATATCCAAAGATATATTCCCTTGATTATAAAATCCCATTTACATATATATGGAATTTGTAGTTGGGAGGCCTTCTTTCTTTTGTTTGATAATCTAATGGGTTATTGTCCTTTTAAAAATATGTAATTAAAAATTTTATTTCCCATTTTCCAAAAGAATTTTAGTTGCACACTTAAAGTGTTTATTACTTTGAGATTTCATGCTCATGCATATTATTTTAAATAATTTATTCATGCTTTATGTTTAATATAGTGTTTCCTTTTCTATTTTAATACTCTGTTTATCTTCGTACATTAGCATTATTCATTACTTAGAGAATAATAGTTGTTAACCTTTGTTATAATTTTTTTTTTTTTCTATGTAAGGCTAATTCTATTAAAAGGAACAAACAATAAAACTACAAATAGGCCTCAGCCTCTACCGATATTAGTGGAGTTCATCATGAGTATCAAAACTGTCACATAATTGGGAAACAAGTTTGACATAGAAAAAAACCAAACATATGACCTCGACCTAACACTGAAGAAACCAGAAGAAAGTTTTGACACAACACCATCTGATGCAGTTTGAAAATATGACATAACTGCATATCATGTAGACAAAAATCAAAAAAACAAGTGACTGGACCAAACCCGTCAACAACAAAAACTCAGTAGGAGCGTGGGTGGCAGAATATGCGACGTGGCTTCACTTGGGTTTATCGTGGTGAGGAGTCTCCTTGAAAATGTGGCAAGTGTATCGATACCATTCCTCATCCTCCTCTACCACATCGTCTTCCGCCTTTCCACCCAGTGGCTCCCTTGCAGGAAGGGTGTTGCTCGAACTGCCGGCTATTGCCATCGAGATTGAACCTCTGACTGACCTACCACCTAGTTGCCGAATGTCGCGAGTGTGTTCACCTTCCACATGCAGTCCACCACACCGAGTTCCCCTACCTTCTTCCATCGTAAGCTTCTCAGAGCCATGACCAACTCCATGATTGCATTCCTCTTGAGGTTGCGTTTCAGAGTTTCGTACAGGAGCGCTATGCTAATCATTTTCTTCTGAGAAAACAATCATAACATTAGCAGTTATGATGGGCCTGTTCAGGTTGCTTTGGAACTTGAATTGAGCCGAATGAGGGACTAAATTGGGGTGCAAAGGAAAAGTGGTTGTATGTAGCCTGAAATCTCTGTGCCCGGCCATTGAAGCCTGCACATGACCCCGACCATTTCGAGTATGAGGATAATGTCTGCAGGGTGAGCTGGGAGGGGGAGAATTTTCCTGGGAGGAGGTGATGAGATAGGTTTAGAGCTTTCCGCTGCTTGTGGGCGAGCGCTACCACCTCAAGTACCACCTCTGTGGCTCCTCATACGGTGATGGACCATATCATTGTGGTGGGAATGGAGTTTAGCAGAATAGGAAGCCAAGAAGGATAACAGAGATTGAACAGAGGGCAACTAGGAAGGATTCGAAGGGAAATTCTTGGAATTGGAGTAATGATGCCCATTTCCAAGGTCAATACAACACAGAAGCCAACAACGGCTCCCAGTAATAGTTCTGCTGCAGGGATTTCCAGATTGGAGCGGGCAAATGCTGAGGTAGGGAGGGAAAATTGAGGTGTTGAAGGGATCCATGATAATGCATACTGTGTCCAGTTCTGTGTCCGATTGGGATGGTGAACTGGGCACCATCTGGCTGGTCCGAATGCCATTAATCCATTGGCTCACCATTAAGGCTCTCAATGTTCACCTGCATCCGTGTTGTTATAATTTTTCTTTTAACTGTATTGATTTTTTAAAATATTTTTTTATAGTCATATCATTGGTTATGGAAGGTATGATTCTTGTAAATTTCTCTTATAAAATTTTTAGTTTTTATTTTAGATATATTAAGAGTCGAGGATTAAATCTCTTTTAAATTTAAAATAAGTTTGTATCTAAAGATATTTGATGTCTTTAAGGGCTTGATAGAAAATATCTTCAAGGGCTTAGTAGATTGAGTTAAGATAGATGTAAGCTAGTATAGATAATATATATATATATATATATATATAAATATATATATATATTAATCAAAATTTGAAGATTCACCACCATTCAAAAAAAAATTCAAATCATTTATTGTTTCAAAAGAAGCTAGTGTATTTCTTAGATTAGTTGATTGTAATGAATTAGAAAAAAAGATTGGACGTCCACTTGCTACCTCTATGAGTATTCTGAACCACTAAATAGCTTGAAATGGTAGATAGTAAAAACTATAAACAATTTATTTAAATTTAGTACGATCATCAAAATAAAATAAAAAATATTAAAACTTTTCTAAATTGTGAATTTTGAAAGAAAATATTAATTATTTAGAACTATTTAAAAAATAAAAAAATCCCAGGTAGAAAATTAATACAAGCTCGCACAATTTTATTTCATGTATCTAAAAACAACATATAATTAATTAGTGACCAAATTTGATAGATATTAATGACTGATAACACAAAATTATTATTGAGATCAAATCTATAAATGATAAATATATATCCATAAGAAATAAAATTTTATTCTAACTAAAAAAATTTAAAGAATGTAAAATAAATTACATTGAATAATATAACATGAAGATAATTTTATTTAGTGCATGTACTCGCTAGAAATGGTGGGGGGAATTGGAAGTATTCATCAGTTGTATTCTTCACTTGAGGCAACATGTCTCTCCTAAACATTGACAATCATTTGTTGTTCGTGTGAGGTTTTGGGACATCCTCACTCTGTCAGTTTCCTTCCCGGCTTTGGTTTATTCATTTTAACCTATCATCTGGTCTTTGCCACGTCACCATCACCTTCGATCCTATGATGTAAAAAGTTTCCAAACTCTAGAGTCATGTCATCCACATGTTCAAGAGAAGTCTTCTTGCCTGTACATTGTCTAATCATCTGTCACATTCATGGATTACTCTCACTCATTGTGTTTCCCATTTCATGCTGATGATGAAGGATCCATTATGACCTTCCTTCGATGGATTTCTTCCTATCAACTTTAGCTCATTATCCAGGAAGTTGATCTAGAAACTCCTTTCCAGTACCTTGGAGCTTGCATGCGTCAATGGAAAGTTCTTTGCTCTCAATGACATGTTCTCATCATTGGCTCTCGATCGAGTGATTTCATAGGTGTTCGACTTCAGTTTCTTATTCACACATTGTGAATTCTATTGATAGTATCTTGAGAACCATTGGCATTATGGGTGGTTTCTCTCATGCTTGTTAACGGTTCACATCATTGGCTGGTAATCAAGTTATTTTATAGCATGTTCAACTTCTACACGTTTATTCACATGTTAGAATTTGTACCTTGATTAGGTTCTGTTGGAGTGAAAAACCCTAGGCATATATCACAAAAGTCCAGGTTGTGAGGAGTGATGAGTCATTCATGATTATATACATGATTCTTTAGACTCATTGCTGCGACCATGCTATGGGTATCATTTTGATCCTACTCAGTCAAATGGCTACGACCATACCTTGGGTATTTTCATTTTGATCCTATCTATGTGGATGGTTGTGCCCATGTTGCGGATCTATTTCATATGATCCCTCCAGTTGAATGGCAGTGTCCATGTGAAGGATCCATGCACATGATCCTTTTCTTGATGGATAGATACACCTATACCATGGATTCATATATTGTTATATGCCTTTCATGTTTATCAGGCATGACTATCATATTTCAAATATGTACATGTATGTTTGAGTTGTAGGTCTTCCGGTGTTGGCATTCCAAGTCCTTGCTCCATCTTAAAGCATTTCAACCATCACTCTCAAGTCCAAATTCATGCTTTAGGGGGCATCTGTTACGCATTAATTTGTCACTCTCCTATCATTCCCCGTTCCTAATCCTGGAGAACACTAGTAGTGACTACTATGTTATAATTTCACCATGAAACCTCTGCTCTTGTATCCCTCGATGTTTGAACAAAGTAGTCCCCACTCCCTTCAGAACATTTCTATAGAATTCTTCTTAAAACCTAGTTTTTAATATCAACGCTCTTTCCCAGTGTCGCACCCACATCGACGGCAGAGTTTTACACTATGACCCACGTCGATCGATCCTATTGAAAGTCCAATACCGACATCGGTCAGCTTCTGGATTGTTTTTATAAAAGGAAACGAAGTTTAATCTCTAGAAACATCTAGTGGCAATGTGTTAGATGTTAATTTGGTTAGATAAGGGCCAAGAACTCCATATAAGGTTTTCCCCCCTTAAAGGTGGACCTTCCAAAGTAGATAATACCTTTTCCCCCCTTGAGTGGATCTCATTCTTATCCTCCTCTCCATATATAAACCACTTCCTCTTACCCTTTTTGGTTTCAATACAACACATAGAGAAAGTGCTGGAGAGATAGACCTTGCTACAAAATTATGAAATCTTTAGCTTTTGATAGAAGAAGATTAGTCTTAGATGACAAAAGAATAGTCTTTGGTAGATAAAGAATGAGGCGAGAGAGTTAGATCTTGGAAGCTATTTCATGTCAAGCTAGAGGAGGAAAATAGTGTTTAAAAGGCATGTAGCGAGACTTGGATACTGCAAAGGAGATCTCCAATGTCAATGCTTCAGTTGTATTTCTCTTTGAAGTTTATTTTAATACAACTAATGGTTTATTTCCTATATTAGGTGTAATATTACATTTGATAGCTTAGAACTCCTTGACCTTTTGAGTAGATTGGATTCGATTTTATGCTATCACATTTGTTGTTGTTTCTTTCATCTTTGTGTGAGGTTCTTGAATGAATGGAATGTGAGGAAGCTAGAGAAAGGAGGTAAGATGACCATCAAGTGGATTAGAATTATAATAGGTAGGCCCTCTTATTTGATTCTAATCTAAGGAAATTTACATTAGATTGGCTTGTTTGTGGATAGATGCACTCTCTTGGGCTAGAGGGATCGTCTCTGTCCACAAAGAATATATTCCTACAACACACACCTCTCTCTCTCTCACTCTCTTCACCCTCAAACTTTGTTATTATACCCCTCCCTCTCTCCTTTTGTCTCCTTCTCTCCCCCCTTCTCTCTATCTCTCATTCTTTGTCTCTTTATCTCACCTCCAAACATACATAATCTCTCTCCACATCTCTTTTGTAACTCCCTCTCTCTCTCCACTTCTCACTTTCTATGTATTTCTTTTTCCCTCCCTCCCCCCCAACCCCATCTCTCTATCCCTCCCTCTTCCTCTCTCCCTTTGTCTCTACTCCTCTCTCTCTCATCCTTCTTCTTCTCTCTCTCTCTCTCTCCAATCCTCTCTCTTCCCCCACCACTCTCCTCGTCTCTCTCAAATCCTCTCTCTCATCCTGCCGCTCTCTCCGTTTCTCTCCAACCTCCCTCTCCCTCCCACTCTCTCTCCTCTCCTCTCTCTCTCTCTCTCTCTCTCTCTCTCTCTCTCTCTATCTCTCCAACTATGTTACTATGTCCCTCCATCTCTCCTTATCTTTCCTTATCTCTCCCATTATCTCCATATCTCCTTCTTTATCTCCTTATCTCACCCCTAAACATACACACTCTCTCTCAATATTTCCCTTGCTACTCCCTCTCTATCTCGACTTCTCTCTCTCTATGTCTCTCTTTTTTGCTCCCTCCCTCCCCTTCTAAATCCATCTATCTATCCATCCCTCTCTCCTCGTGTCTCTCTTAATTCATCTCTCTCATCCTTCCTCTCTTCCTTTCTCTCCTACCCCCTCTCAGCCCCCATCTCTCTCTCTCTCACCGCCCTCTAGTTCTCTCACTATCTTTGTCCCTCTCTCCTCTCTCTCCCCTATCCATCATTATGTCTCCCTCTCCCTCTCTCTCTCTTCATCCATTCTCTCCCCTCCCCTTCAATCTATCTGCAACGCTCCCTATCTCTCCACCTCTATCACTCTATGCCTCTGTTCTTCCCCCAACAGATATCTAGAGTTAATATATGCCATAATATATTAATATATATTACACTATAACATATTTAATATTTTATTATTCCAAAGTTATTAAATTTAATAATATTAATATTATAATATATTAATATGAATATTAGACTTAATAATAATAATAATATTAATTTTCTAATATTAATATTAGGATTAATGATGATTTTTGCATGGTATTAATAATAATTTGGTCGATGGTATTCGTCCCATAGGCTTCACCTAAATTAAAACGCTTTTTTGAGTGTTCCTAAATATAAAGAGGATTATGGAGTAAACATACAAATAATTTTTATCATTTTACCATACCTTTGGTTTAATTATATTTTATTTAATTTCCATACCTCTTTAATTTACCATGGTATTTGACACATAGACTTGGTATATAATTAGATGTTGATTTATAATCGTATTTGACATATTTTTATTTATTTATCATACCTATTTATACCTCCTTTATAAATATGATATCTGGTCAATGATATTTAGTCCAAGGTATTAAAATGGTATTTTGATTTGGCGCATAGGCTTCACCTAAATAAATTCCTTTTTCTTTTTAAGTTTTCGTAAATATAAAGAGGTTTTATTTATTTACCATACCTCAAGTTTATTTATATTCTTCTCTATTTACTATACCTATGGAGAAGCTATAAAAAGAGGTTTTCTCTATTTATCATACCTAAGGTCTATTTTTAATTTTATTTTTATTTATTTACCATACATGATTTTTGAGTGTTAGTAAAACTCTTTATATTTTGAATTTGTATTGTGTTTATACATAATTATAATTAGATTGATTATTACATAAAGTCCACATTAGATTAAAAATATTAAATGTTAAATACTAAACATTACATGTTAAATGTTCACACTTACATTTACATTTACATTTACATTTACCCGATATATATCCCATACTCCAAATCGACTTGTTCTTTACCTTAGATCTAACCCATACCCTCATTACATGTTAAATATTCACATTTACTTTTAAAGGAAATCTACCCTATATCCTAAAAATATATTTAACAGTAAACAAAACTACATGTATAAATGATACTTGCCATAATAAAACCTACCAAAAATAAGCCTATATGAGATCCGAAAAAGACCAAACATTGCACTTATAATTGAATAAAATATATAAATAGTTGTGTGTGTTTGGTCACATCCATTGCAAGTAACCCTTTGAATGATAACAAGATCGAAAGAAACACGAGGCAAGATACCATCCAAAAAATTAGATTTTGGTAAAATGATGAGAATGGAAACATCTATGCTAGTTGATTTAGTAGAGATATAAATTTGGCAGAGAGAGAACACGAAGGAAATACAAATAAAAATAAAAATAAATGAAGATCTAGGTATTATTCAATCATTATTCTATGTATTCTCTCTTTAATTAGTCGAGGTCGAGCTTGGTTTTGTGCCTTCGTGGGATTAGACTTTGTGCCTTAGTCCATGCAGTGGAAGAGAGAGACGGTGGAAGTCTTGGAATGTTGTATATTAAGAGATAGTGAGTTTGGCTTCTTAGGTCCAAGCAAAATTTTTCTCAAGTATCCTCTATGTCATTTTGGGTCCATAAAAAAAAACCCTTGGAAGGGTGGGTTTCCTAGGAGGGGAGTGCAGTATTATAAGAATAACAAAGAAAATGAGTTGCACTATGAAAACCGATGGTGGGGGATTTCGATTCCATCTAGTATTCAAAAAATCAGACAAAATATAAAGGAAATAATAGGGAATCAATATGATGAGAGATATACACAGTGCTAAAGGAATGTAATATGGATCCCAACGAGACACCCATCTATTGCTCTATCAAGGTAAGCCTTGGTTTCTGTTTGTTTTTAGTATTTTGGTTTTGGATGAACTTTTTACACCATAATTCCTCATTATCACATAATGAAACATAAGACAAAACCCAAACTATGTGGAAAATAGGGTTTATTGTAGTAACTATTTTTTAGTTTTTTGGGTTATGGTGGAGCCAACTTTGTAGTAAGAATAGAAACCATAAGTGTCTTCTAGATTTTATATTTTAGAAAAGAATGGTCGACAAAAGTTGAAGGGTTTTAGGTTTTCCAAGAGAGAAATTGTTGGGACAGTTTGTAACAACTATAAACTGATGGATTTCTTTCCCAATGTTTCCCCATGTGACTAATGACTTTACTAAGCCTTACTACTTGAAATCTTTCAACTCTTGAAATTTTGATATTTCGTGTCAATTCTCTAGTGATCTTGAAAGATGTTTGTGCATAAGTTTCAATCTGGATAAACATTTTAGATATGTTATAAATTTATATGTGTGTTTTCATGGTTATGTAAAAAATATTGTGAACATTTAATTGATTTTGAAATTTATGATTTGGTTTGATGAGAATTTTGTTGTTTTTCTTGTTATTTTGGTTTATCTGTTTGAACAAATACTTATTTGGTGATGTAGGTTTCAATTTTTCCAAAAATTTAACTGATGTTATAAATCTATATGTATGTTTATGTGGTTGTGTAAAAATTACAGTGAACATTGAGAATTTAAAAGAGTTTGAAAGTTATGTTTTGGTTTCATGGGAATTTTGTTGTTTTCCATGTTATTCTGGTCTATCACTTGAACAAATAATTATTCAATGATGTTGGTTATGTATGTTTCTGTGGTTGTGTGAAAATTATTGTGAACATTAAGAAATTAATCGAGTTTGAAATTTATGTTTTGCTTTGATGAGAATTTTGTTGTTTTTCCTATTATTCTGGTATATCACTTTGAACAAATACTTATTTAGTGATGTAAGTTTCAATTTGCGCAAAAATTTTATAGACCTTAATTATATATATATATATATATATATATATATTATATATATATATATATATATATATATATATATATATATATATATATATATATATATATATATATATATATTAATATATATATATCTATATATAGAATATAGATATATATGTTTGTGTAAAAATTACCATGAACATTGAGAAGTTAATCAAGTTTGAAATTTATGTTTTGGTTTCATGAGAATTCTATTTTTTTTCATGTTATCAAATACTTATTCAATGATTTTGATTGTTGTATTCATTATTAAAAGTTGAGACTTAATATGTTGTCTATAATGTAAATATTTTTTAAGAATTCAAGAGGAAGTCAGGCAAGCCTAAAAAGGTGAGCTCCCTTTCATTCAAAATTTTACATTTTTTGGAACTTATATACTTTTGAAAAAATTCACATTTACCCCTTGTGTAAATCAAGTCCATTGCAAATGATTTGCATTTAAATGGTATTTAATTATATTAAATTCTATGATAAGTAGGTGTTTATAATATTTCCTGAAAAATAGAATGTTGGCATAATCACAAGTCAATTAGAATTTTGAGCCTCAAAAGTTTGACTAATGTAGAGATGCATTCAATGCTAACCATTATATTGGAAATGTGTTCACTGAAAACATATATCCAACACTGTTAGCTTGAAGGAAATATTTATCATGAGAGAATTATTGTAGTATTATCTTTTGTAAGTGGCCTGCTTACATTAATGATTATATCATCGATACATTTAAGGGAAAAATACAGAAATGCGAAATAATTGACGAGATAATGGACACAATACAAGATAGTGTATTTATTTATGTGTGTAGGTGAAGGAGCATAGTTCTTCTAAAAGACACTATAGATAATAATTTTTAGATAATGGCATATATGATTATGCTTTCAATGTATTTCAAGTTTCTCTCTTTAGGAGATTCTTAAAACTTAAAGCATACCAAAGTAAGAAAGATGGGAATATAGTTGAAACTTGGAATTTCACTTGTACATTGTAGGTGCATGGATCCAACCAAGATCTACTTTTATTGGAATTATTTGTTGAAAAATATTTTGAATGAATCTTGTTGAAACTTCTAATATAACTGTGTATGTTGTTGTTGATAAGGTTTGGAACAAAAGTAAGATTCTTTGAAATCTATGTAAATTGGTACCTATTTAGATGCCAATAGATTTTCTTATTAAGGTGATGAATTTTGTGATTAGGGTGATGGTAAGGTTTTCCTCAAGGACAATTTGCTTTATCTTAGTTTCAAATTAATGGCATTCATATTTACTTTCAAGTTTTGTAGTCATATGTCCAACAATTTCTTTAAACGATTTACCAATCAATAATATTCATTAGGGACAATAGATTGATCTATAAATTCAATCATAATCATAGATCACACTTTGATTTTTGAACAAGTGTATTTCTTCTTTCTAGTCATTTGTTTTTGATTTTTAGGATGAGTAATTTGTTTCTCTCTAATTTCCTTTTGATGAAATTCTACTATTTTTCCTTGTAACATTCTTATCGGAAATTCCCAAATTTGTACCAAAACCATCATGTAACAAATTGCTATAAAAAAATCCCATTTTTTTACCAGAATTACTCAATTCCTTTATGAAAACCGAAGTTTGGGTCTCCTCCTCGAGCAAAAGAAGGATTGTATTGGGGATGTACCTGGACATAGGTTATATAACATCCACCTTGCCTGAGAATATTTCAGGGTCCATGCTTAGAACTTGAATTTGACCTTGCATTGAATTTGGAATTTTTTCTTCAGTTGCCTCTTCATCACTTTCAAATGGAGGACCAAAAATTATTTCTTCTTGACCTTCCATTGAACTTGAAAATTTTTATTCAATTTATTATTGATCACTTTCAAATGTAGGACCAAAAATGCTTTCTTCTTGACACATTTTATCAACATTAAGGTAGAGGGCCTTCTTCATCATGATGAAAATGTTATGTTTTTCAACATGGGGACACATAACTTCCTTCTAAACCTTCCCTTGCCAAATTTCTCAAGCTAGACCTTTAAAATTCCGTTTCGAATTGAAGAAAAAATCTCCTCATGGTATCCTCATAAGAGAAACCAAGTACCAAAGGTACCGAGTCTATTAAGGGTGGAAAATCACAGTCCTAACATAGATATACTGCAAACCATTCCAATGAATATCTACAGCGATTCAAAATAAAGGAGAATAATTTTAGAGGAAAGAAATACAGTACATACAACTAGGAATCTTTTCTAATGATTTTCCTCCAAATTTGATTTATAACTAGTAACTGTAGATTTTAGCAGGTCAAAATGTTTCAGCAAGTTGGTAATAGTAAGATGCTCATTAGTGTAGCTCTATATTTTTTTTAAGAGGGGGTTGAATTCATAGGGACACACGAACACTTTTCGAGGGAATTTTTTTTATCTTTGATCGAAACAACTAAGTGTTGGCCTTGTTAGTATAATATAGTGGATAAGTGAAAAAAATGCAATTTAATCATGAAATGGAATTTCAATGGAATTTTGATAGCTTATGCTTTCCAAGTTTTTAATGTCTTATTCATAGCCTATTTTCTAATTTTTTTTTTTTAAATATGCACTATTTTGAGGATGCCCCATCTGATATCAAGCATTCTTTCACAAATTCCACCTATCGGAGGTAGTATGAGTCCACTCTAACTAGATTATCCATTCTCTTGCTTTCCCTATAGTTGAATCCCTTGCTTTAAGTTCTACAAGACTGTGTTATTATTATTATCTTTAAATTTTAAAATTTTCATTTGGAGTTTCTCTTTGGGATGAAAGCTGCTTCCCTTGGATGGTCTAATAGATTTTGTAGGATGGTTAGCATTCATAACATCGTTGCTTTGGGGTTTTATTTTATGTCATTTAAGATGAATATAAATAATAAAATTTGAACAGAATTGTTATGTGCTACTTAAAATTGTTGTTTCAAGGTTGTGTGGATTGCATGAACCAAATATGGTAAATTTCATATTGAAGACTAAGATTTTATATATGATTCATAGAGTCTAACATTGAATCCATGACTAGAATAAGCCCTTGTCAATTATGCATGTGATTTCTAGTCATTTAGACCAAACTAACCTCTTTTGTGAAGGGTTCTTTGTCAAATTTATAGTGGATGGAGAGCCTCTCGTAGTGAAATTTGATATATTCTTGAGGCTTGTACTAGAGTTGTGTTTTATGACTTGTAAGGAAAACAAGGTAGTATGTTTTAAATACCTGAGGAGTTCCATATGCTATGAAATAAGTGATGTTGAAAGAAAAATAAAGACTCTCTTTAGGGGATTGAAATGAACTATGAAATTAGGGTAGCATTGCCACTGATTATATACTCCAAATTCACGGTCTAATAGTAACTATAATGGACACCATTTTTACTAACTTCTAATTCATTCATGCAAGGATTCATTTTTCTTTTGAAAAATAGTTGATGAGATGAGTGCAAAAAATTAAGTAGCATGCCGTGCAGACCATGCGATTGACATTATAAACATAAATTTGAGATCAAGCATATCTACTCCACACATGGCCACCAACTATTTAATGAGGGTTTCCAATCACCTCCATTACGCTGGAAAATAGTTCGACATACAAATTGAAGGGCCCACCTATTTTGGAGAATTTAGCATCTACTGATAAATAATAATTCACTAGACAAGTAGTTCTGCCTAGAAGAACAGTTTAAAGTATTTTAAACTGTCCCTATAAGCAATACATAAGAAGAGAGGACAGAAGGCCTACCTGTAGTTCTGCTTTCCTCTCGTCTCCTTTGTATCGATCTTGTTTCTCCTTCCCGTACTTAATCCGCTTGAAAAGTACCTTGTCAACACAACAGAAGATGAAAACTGATCAAATCATATGATCCATTCAATATAAATGAAAGGAATCAGAAGCAATTCATAGATATAAGCATTATGAAAGAAAAAATTATATGGAAAAAGGTTCAAACATTTTATTAGATAGAAGACTGAACTACAACCATTAATGTCTGATTCCTCCAGCTTGGATCCCATCCACATCACATCAAAAGCAAGACAAGCTTGTGGCATCACATCATTTGCTCCAAAGTCAAGTCTCATAGCAGCATTATCTCCTTACAATTCAACATAATCCAACCCCTAATCACTTAGCTGAGTGGTCAATTTATAGGAAGATGAAGGAGGTTTTGTCATTAATGTTGACATTGAATGGCCTTCCATACTTAGAACTAGTTCCATGGAGGAAGGGATGAGAGGATAGGTTGATCCTTAACTCATTGCTCATCCATTTTCGAGCTCATAGGAGTTGATAAGACAAGGAAACTTATAGATGACTCCAAAAGATAGGAATATTCCTCAAACCCTATGTGAATTTCACTCATCCTCACCCAGCGCGGGTGAAAGGAAGCCTAAGTTCTCTATAGAGCACCCTGGCAATGGACTCAACTACTCTACAATGCACCTTCATAAGGGATTACCTGCGCTGGTCCCTCTAGAGGCAATTTGTGGATGTCTTCAAGTCGTGAAAGTATTTGGGAAGGAGGCATTCAAAGGTTTGACTTATTTAGGGCATGAAAAAGCTGATTTTATGGTTTGATGAGTCCTAAATCATTAATCTAAATGTTGGGATTTGATGTGCCCAAATGTATCTGTAACAGTTATGAGGGTATCTCTTCAATTATTTTTGACAGTGTTAACTTCATCATGTGTAAAGTTCATTTTCATTTTTGTTGGTTGCATGGCCAAATCTAAATGCATTTATTTTCATTAAAATAACTCTTTTTTGTACTTTTTGTATTCATAAAAATGGAATGCACAATTTGTAAATACAAAATTTTTAATAACTGTTTTTTTTTTTTTAAATTAAGTTAAGAAATAGTTTTTAAATGTTAAAATTATATCTACATGCATACTTTTATTTAGAGAAGTAGGCAACTAAGTTGGGATGATACTTTTCCAATAAGCTACAGTGATATGTTATTGATATTTTATTACTATTAAAAATATAAATGCAATTAAAAAAAAATCATTTAAATAAAAATTTTATTAATATTTAAATCATTTTAAAAATAATGAAAAGTTTGCTTTTTTTTAATGTTTTCATCTATAATTATTTTGATAGGAAATTCATTCTGATTACAATCTAACTAAAATATATTCTAAATTCTTTATTACTCAAGTCATTTAGAACCTTAAAAGAGAAGACATGCCATATCGCTAACTCCTTCAAAACTAATAAATAATGCATCCCTAAAATCGTCAAAGACTTTCACTTAGCCATCTATTTGAACTCTAACATTTCCTTCAACTATCCCACTCCTGGCACTAATTTCCCTTTTGTATATCCATGGTATACTCATTATCATATTTAGAATATTTATAAAAGGAATATTGCAAATTTTTTTAAACCTTGATAAATATTTAAGTATATAACTTTCATGAAAATACTACGTTTAAAAAACTGGAAACCCAATCAAAATAAATTTCAAAAATTGTATCACTATGTCCACTGCAAAACGCTCCACAAGTTCTTCAAAAGTTATCTACAACTTGAGATTTTTAGCATGTAATTTAGTTGGCATGATTGTGCCTAAGATTTTCCTAAAGGTTGAATACTATGCCTTTAACGTATTCATTTTTGTGGTGACATTTTTTTTTCCTTCTTTATAAAGGTCATTTGTCCATATAGTGGCCACTATTGCCCAACTGAAGAAAACTTGTTCGAGTTTCTTTCTTTGCTGGGGAAAAATGGCATTGACATTAATGATGTTGAGGTATATGTCATAAATATTTTATAGTCCAATTTAGTTTATATTCTAGTGTTCATCATCTTTCATCTCTTATACTTTGCATTGTATATTTTTTCATTCTCACAAGAGAAACTCAGTATTGATGGTAAGAAGAACAAATTGAAGAAATAGGAGAAAAATAACACTGGAGAAAATTGCAGAAAGAGAGAAGAGAATCGGTCTACTGATGCCCTTAAAGTCGATATCGTACAAAATTTTGGTCAAGCCTTTAGAGTTGGTTATTTCACCTGCAATGCCTTGAAAACAAAATGATAATGGTTTGAAGTGATAAAACAATATTTCATGTGTAAATTGTAGTCCAACCAATATTAAGTTGGAAACTCATATCGTAATACTTGATATTCAATATAATATAATTTGTGGTTGAAATTATTTATAGTTGTAATTGATATTATTTATTATTGTAATTAACATATGTAACTTTTGATTTTTATATTAGGTGAAAATACACATTTTATGACATTTTTTTTTAATTTAGTCGCAAAATCATACTAATAAATTTATGTTGATGAATAATGAACACATAAAATCAAATTGAAACTAAAACTACTAAATTAATAGTTTACATTGACTAATGATGAACGCAAATAAAATCAGTATATAACAACTAAATTAATCATTTATAATGATTATTAACGAAATTTAATGAAATGACTATAAACTACTAACTTAGTCATTTATATAATGAATATGAAACTACCAGAAAAATATAAATGATTGTTGTAAATGATAAATTTGTGATTACAAATGGTGACTAAATTTTGGATATATATGACTATTAGTATCTAATTTATGGTATCCTATAACATGACCAAAATTTATTCATATTTATTTGGTCATTAATTGGTTTCAAACGATGACTAAAGTTCACATATATATGATTACTAGTAGCTAATTTATAGTATCTTATATTCCAACCAACATTTTGGTCATATTTCTTTGGTCATTAATTGGTTTTCTTTAGTGATCATGTAGTAGTATATTAAGTTGTGTATTTGGTCATTAATTGTAGAAATTAATTACTAAATCAATAACTAAATTAATGACCAAATTTATGACTAAATATACTACTAGACGATAAAATTTAGACAATCAATTAATGACTAAGCTAAATACGACTAAAAGTAGGTCACGTTATAAAATACTGTAAATTAGCTACTATTGGTCACCCTCTGAAAAATGGTCATTTATATGCAAATTTTAGCCATATTTTTAGGAACTAATTAGCCAATATGCACTAGTGGTATAAGGGTCTTGAATTTGGAAAAAAAAAATCTTTAATGGAAGAAAAATTATCGGGGTCAAGTGTAATAAACTCATTTTTGAGTTGATGGGCTGTAATTTCACTTTTAATTCCAATAACTATATTCAAGTTTTTCATTGCTTCATCAAGGGTATGAATTTCTGTAATATGGAATCTAAGGTATGGAGAAACAAACATCTCTATCAACCTACGTGCTTGATCTTGCTTATTTTCCCATTTGGATTACTTATCTTTATCTTGAGATTTAGACTCTTGGTATGAGGCTATTTGATCTGAAAATCACCCTTGAGTGACCTCAATTATTTAATTATTGAATGAAGGTATTATAGACTCATGTGCTAGTGTGTGCCTATATTATTTTAGGCAATGTATCAATTAGATTGCATAATACACAGAAACTGGAAAATGGAAAACAACAGAGAAACATAGTAAGAAAATGCAAGAACATAACAAATTAATGAGTTCACCATATCCTCCAGGGCTACGTCTCTAGTCCAGCTTTTAGTGGCAGCCTTCTTTTATTATTTCTTTAAAGCAGAGAATTACAATGAAACAGCTCAACATGAGTCTCCTGAAATAATATTTTCTTGGCAGGGTGGTTCTTGGATGCCCCAAGCCACTAGAGTACACAAACTCTTTTCCTTACCAGCTCTTGACCTTTTTTGTTTCTAATGGAAGGATCCCAATTGGGTGCTCAGTCCTGATAGATCCTCTCAGGGATGGCTTGAACCTCTCAATCTCTCTAGTGCTCGATGCTACCTGTGGTCAGCTTGACCCTTTGTCTTTCTACTTTTTGCTTCACTATTTTGTCTTCTCTGTCTTCTTCCCTTTCTTCTCTTTTCCCCATCTTCAGTGTCTTCTCTCCGTATGTTTTCTATTCTCTATTCATAGCATTAAAGCTAGTTGACCTCATGACTGTTCGATTCCAATTCTTCCTTCGTCGGATCACCTGCTGCTATTCGCTTGAAATTCCTGTTTTGGCATCATCATAAACAACTCATAGGGAGTGGTCACTTGTCCTCTTGCGAACTGCGCTAGCTCTTCCTCGTCAGTTCAGTTCTTTGGTTTGCTCGGGGAATGAGTCATCTGCCACCTCAGTAGTCAAACCAGACCTCAAATCCTTATGGATCTCAGCTTATTCCATTTCCAAATATAGTTCTTTCATTAGGTGCATTCTTAGCCATTAGATCTGGAGCCTGCAGATCTGACGCCATTCGCTCATTTCGCGTGGTTGACTTACTTGACCATTAGCATGTGACGAGTGACATTTTTCTCTATCCTTTGCTTGCCATGCATTGGGCGCTGAGTGGAATCGCTCGTTTTTCTCCAAATCTGCTTACCACCCAGCGGTGCCCCCGATAAACACTGCCAGTTTTTGGAGCGTCAGTCCTAGCATTAGCCTTTTGTGATTTTTCCCACGGTTTTCTCGGCTTCCATGCACTGAGCACTTGGGGCCTTTCCATTTTGAGGGGTTTTTCCCAGTGACGCATTAGAAACTACCTCCTTTTCCCGATTCGGCCTTCCCAGGTGCAAGTTTCGCCTCCTACGTAGTCTCCATGGGCCTCGGTTAGCACACTTTGACCGAGGTCCTCGTTGTTCCACACCGGTTGCCAACTGCCACTGTTCAGAGGTTTTTCTGATCACCCTGTGCTCTTAAATTTGAGGTTTGTCCTGATATGATATATTTATGGTACTTTGATTATTCTTCATGGATCCAATTCGGATCATGACCTTCCCACTGAAAAAACTTTTGGACCACCAAAAGTTTGTTTTCAGGCATCAACTAAAAGAGGGTACTGTTGTCTCACTTTTCCAATTTCAATCCACTTTGTACTGCTTGGATTTGAACCCTTCAGCCCAACCTTGAGGTACTCAACATCTCCTATGCACATCATCCTCACCTTCCTATCCAAAACTGTGTCTTCCTGCAATTTATTAAGATATTTAGGTAGCAGGTCATCAATAGAAGGCAATTAACTCTACTCCTCGGGATCCTCAATTAGAGATGGTTCAAACAATCTCAAGCAAATTGAATTTATGACTCAGTAGATGTGCATGTACACTAGTAGATCAAGGCAAAAAGCATTTTCACCAATCTTCTCAAGTATTTGGAAAGCTCCATACCTGATCGGCTTTATCCTTTTACCTTCACCTTGCATCCTGTCCTTGTTGATATATAGCGAGACTTGGTCACCAACATGGAAAATATGCTCCATCTGATGCTTGTCATGGCTAGCCTTGTATTTGGCTTGGCTCTTTTCCAGTTAATCCTATACTGCCTGATGGATCCCCTGGATTTGTTCAATGAACCTAGTTGCCCTATCCACATCATTGTGTCCCTCAACTGTGGTATCTTTACCAAAAAAAAAAATCAAAAGGAGACCTTGGGGTGAAACTAAAACAGGTCTCAAAAGGAGATCTTTGTGTAGAAGAATGTTTTTCCCTATTGTAAGCATGTTGCACATAACAAATATGTTCATCCCAAAGCTCAGAATGTTTGCTGCAATATCCTCTAAGTAATTGGATCACTGTCCTATTAACTACTTCGATCTAGCCATTAGTTTGTGGATGAGAAGTTGTGCTTTTCTTTAGTTTGGTATCCATCAGTTCCCACAGACTTGACTAAAACTTCCCCATAAATCGGGTGTCTCAATCAAATACAATGGAAGTGGGTAATCCAAAATGAGCCCATACATGTTCAAAGAACAGTTTTGCAATTTGATTATCTATAACCTGTTTATTACAAGGTATCAAAATACACATTTTGCTGAACGTATCCACAACGACATATAGATAATCATGACCTTTCCCAGATTTAGGCAGTGCTCCAACAAAATCCATGGAAACACTTTCCAAGGGTGAGAAGGTACTGGTAATGGAATGTACAAGCCTAGTTTTCTATTGTTGGGCTTTCTTTTAGCAGACATCATACACCCTCTTACATATCTAGAAACTATCTCATTCATGTTTGGCCAATAACAAAATCTTTGCAGCAGTTCGATTATTTTACTTACCCCAAAGTGACCTGATATCAAAGAAGTGTGTGCTTCTCTAATTATCTTTACTCTCTCAATTTGTGGAATGAAGAGCTTCCCACAATGGTATAAGAGTTGGTACTTTACATGATAATCCAATTCTTCTACCTATTTTCCTTGACGAAAAGTTGCATATACATCTTTAAAATCTATATCCTCAGCATATTGTTCAATGTAACTCTCATGTAACATAGAATTATGCTTAAGTATAGTAGATGCATTTATAATGGGTCTAGATAACATGTTTGCAACTTTATTGTGTATGCCCTTTTTATATCTGATCACTAAATGAAACTGTTGTAGAAAACCCATCCATCTATAGTGTCTTGATTGCTGCAACTTAGTTTGGCAGTGTAGATATTGAAGTGTTTGATGATCAGTATGTATTACTGTCTCTTTGCACATTAAGTAATGTTTCCACTTTTTCACACTCTGAACTAATGCATACAATTCTTTATCATATGTATGATAGTTAAATACTGCAGGATTAAAAGTCTCAGAATGATAACATATGGGTTTATCATGTTGTGTCAATACTACTCCCATGGCATAGTCACTGGCATCTGTTTGGATCTCAAACATTCTTTGCAGATTAGGTAGGGCTAGTACATGTGTTGTACTAATCTTTTCCTTCAAGGTGTTGAAGGCTTTCTAATGTTTGCCTTCCCACTGAAACACCTTGTTGAATCCTGTTAAAACATGTAAGGGAGTTGCAATTGAGGAAAAGTTAGAAATGAATTTCCTCCAATACTGTGATGCCCCTAAGAAGCTTCTCACTTCTGTAGAAGACTTGGGTTTAGGCCAGTTTATAATGACTTCCACTTTAGAGGGATCTATCTTCAATTCACCACCCCTACTATATGACCCAAGTAATTTAGAGTTGTTTTGCCAAATTCACATTTTGAGAGTTTAACATCAAGTTTTTCTCTTTTCAAAACATCTAATGTCTACTTAACATGCTTCAAGTGTTCTCCCCACTTTTGACTAAAAATCAGAATGTCATCCAGATACACAGTAACAAAATCATTAAGAAAAGGTCTACATACATCATTCATTAATCTCATGAAAGTAGCAGGAGCATTAGTTAAGCCGAAAGACATAACCATCCACTCATACAATCCCTGCTTAGTTCTGAAAGTAGTCTTCCATGCATCTTGTTTTGTACCTCTGACGTAATGGTATCCACTGTGCAAGTCCAACTTGGTGAAATAAACAACTTCTTTCAATTGATCTAAAAGATCATCTATGTGAGGAAGGGGATAATGGTTTCCATTCCTTCCTCTAGCTTCTAGATGAGTAGCTTATACAGATAAGTCATCTATAGTAGTGGGATTGAACATGAGGATGGTATGCCTCATGTAGCTGTATAGACCACCAATGTATTTCAACAGAGTCTCTAGTGAGTCTAATGATATTCCTAGAATCAATTCTCTCTTTCTACATTCTTGAGTGTACCCTTGCACACTTTTCCCTTTCAACTGCCGAAGAGTTTTCCAACTCATCATGGCTTGTTACATAGGCCAATGGATAGAGCTACTTTTTGATTGCAGAAACAAATTCGCTCCAGACAGAGATAGTCTTACCATGTCTTTTCAGGTCAACCTAGGTTCTGCCTTCCCACCAAACCAAGGGAGTGCCTCCTAGGCATAGGCTTGCCAACTAAATCTTGCTCTTGTCTGAGTCAATTTTCTATACTCTGCAATAAACATCAATTTGTCTAATCCAATTTTCCAACTTTTCTGCATTTAGCTCTCCATCATATATAGGCAAATCAAATTTAACATCTAGCTTAATAAAAGATGCTTTGTTGTTATGTAAAGGGCTATTAGGAGGTATGAGAAAGCTTTCCTCTTTCCCTTTTCCTTTTGAGTGGTCATGGAAATGTGATTCATCTTCTCCTTTGTCTTGTTTAGAGCCTAATGAATCTTCATCCTTGTGCTTTCCAAAGTCCTTATACATTTCCTCTAACATGGACTCTATGGCTTGGAAACTTTCTATGAATTAAGGGTCTGGACCCATAGGACCTTCCTCTGACATTGTCTTCCAAGGATAGACTCTCCAATTTCAAGATTAGTTTTGACCAACTCTCTTTCTCCTAATTTGAGCTTTGATATAGTGAGCATTCATAGCTTAAACCAACACAAGCTTGTCTAACCTTAGCAGCTTGAAGCTCTAATACCACTTGAGCTGAAAATCACCCTTAAGTGACCTTAGTTATTTAACTATTAAATGAAGGTATTACAAACTCATGTGCTGGTGTGTTTCTATGTTATTTTAGGCAACAGATCGATCAGATTGCAAAATACATAGACATTAGAAAATGGAAAATAGCAGAGAAACACAATAAGCAAATGCAAGAACATAACAAATTAATAAGGAGTTCACCCTATCCTCCAGGGCTATGTCACCGATCCAGCTTGGTTGCCTTCTTTTATTGTGTCTTTAAAGAAGAGAATTACAATGAAGGAGCTCAATATGAGTCTCTTGAAACAAAATTTTCTTGGAAGGGTGGTTCATGGATCCCCCAAGTCACTAGAGTACACCGACTCTTTCACTTAGTAGCTTTCAACCTTTCTGGTCTTTAATGGAAGGAGCCCAATGGGGTGCTTAGTCCTGATAGATCCTCTTAGGGATGGCTTGATCCTCTCAAGCTCTCTGGTGCTCAATGCTACCTGTGGTTAGCTCAGCCTTCTCTCTTTCTGCTTTTTACTTCACCGTCTTGTCTTCTCTGTCTTCTTCCCTTTCTTCTCTTTTCCCCATCTTCGGTGTCTTCTATCAGTATGTTTTATGTTCTCTGTCCATGGCTTTAAAGCCAGTCGATCTCATGATTGTTCGATTCACTTTCTTCTTCCGTCGGATTGCCTGCTGCTATTCGCTTGGAATTCCTATTTTAGCATCATCATCAACAGCTCATAGGGAGTGGTCGATTGTCCTCTTGCGAACTATGCCAACTCTTCCTCATTGGTTCAGTTCTTTGATTTCCTCATGGAATTAGTCATATGCCACCTTAGTGGTTAAATTGGACCTCAAATCCTTATGGATCTCAACTTATTCCCCTGTCAAATCTGGTTCTTTCATCGGTTGCATTCTTAGTTGTTAGATCTGGAGCCTCTAGATCTGATGCCATTTGCTTATTTCATGCGGTTGACTTGCTCGACCATTAGTGCGCGATGAGTGGCAGTACTCTCTCACCTCTGCTTGCCATGTGTCAGGTGCTGAGTGGAATCAATCATTTTTCTCCAAATCCACTTACCGCCCAAGGGTGCCCTCGACAAATACCACCGGTTTTTGGAGCGTTGGGCCCACCTTTATCTTTTTGGGCTTTTTCCCATGGTTTTCTTAGCTTCCATGTGACTGAGCACTTAGGGCCTTTCCATTTCAAGGGGTTTTCCCCAGTGCATTAATCGCGCATCAGAAACTACCTCCTTTTCCCAATCTGGGCTTCCCAGGTGCTAGTTTCACCTCCTCTGCAGTCTCCATGGGCCTCGGTCAGCGAGCTTTGATGGAGGTCCTCTTCGTTCCACATTGGTTGCCAACTCCCACTATTCAAAGGTTTTTCTAATCGCTCTATGTTCTTGAATTTGGAGTTTGTTCTGATCCGATACAGTCATGGTACTTTGATTATTCTTCATGGATCCAATTCAGATCACTATTCTATAAAAACATTTACTTCTAAGTAAATCCACCATGTAGGATAGCTATTGGAAGTAGATGGTGTTGTTAAGAACAACTAGGAATTGACTTTACATTTTAAAAGAGACAGAAGCTGTATATGCAGAAACTAAGTGTTCCAATGGAAATATCTTGAAAAATTAGGTCGATTAAATTATGTCCATTAAAGAAAATGACTCTGAAAATGACTTCTAGATGAAGAAGTTATGACTTTTTGAGGAAACGTTGTTGAAGATGCCAATGAACCACACGAATGTTGGGAAGTTGATGATAGTGTTATACTTAAAAAAAATTGCCACCTTTCAAAACTAAATCTAATTAGCATACTTTAAAAAAATATTACTTTATGTGGCCCACTTTTATAAATAAGTGAAAGTCACTATCACGATGGTACTTTATGAATTATCCACTAAACTATAACTTAAATAAAAGATAAGTTGACTTTAGAATTATAGGTGAGTCACTCTTTATAGTGGGTAAGAACAATTTTACATAAAGTAACTTTAAAACATAAGTTGCATGTGTTTTTTGAAAACACAACTCAACAAAAAGAAAATTGAACCAAAGACCTCTATTCTCATAAAGTAACTTTAGACCAAGTTACTTTGGGGTGCGTGCTTACCTGAAAAATGTCTTTTTTCTTTCAAAACAAAAAAACCACACAAACCAAACGAACAAGCAAAAATATCCAACCCTTACGACTTAAAGTTAGATTTGGCTAGAAACTAGATATTTTCCTCTATATTTCTAATTTTTCAAGATCACTCTAAGGCATAGAGGAAAAGAGAATATGTGTAAGAAAATTTCTTTCTTTTTGTCTTTGGTTTTCCCAAATCACATAGAGTCACGAGGCAAAGAGAAAATGCAGAAATGAAAGGTATAGATCCAATAATAATTTGTTTTTATAGAGGACTATAAACCAATATAAACAAAGATAAATAACTATTACTTCAAATAAAAATTGTATACGTCCAGACCCTAAAAATGACATAACGAGGGCTACCAGAAACATTTTTGCGTGAAATGAAAGGGGTTCCTCACCGGAGAAGATGCTCTTAACACAATAGAGTATCCTTGTCATTGCAAAAGTCATTAGAAATAGTATATCTATGAAATGACAATCGAATGTAGTTGTCCTGCATTTGGATTTAGATCACCAAGAAATGTGGCCGTCGAATAGCTCTGATATCATGCATGAATTTACAGGGTAAGTTCCTTAAATAGAACACCAAAGGACACCGCTCACAAATAGATCACAGATCAGTACACAAGTATTCTTGTTGTGATTAAAACCCTCAAAGTGGAAAATATTCCACAACCTCAGCCAACACGGCCACTTCAGGCAGTTTATTAATGTAAAAGAAAGAAAATTTACATAAGCTTCTCTCATGAATGATCACCTAACAAATGATCCTCCATGCTCTTTAAATAGAGATCATGGACCAATCAAGTGTTATGTCAGAGATCAAGTGTCATTAATACTAAGGAGAGAATGAACCATTCAACCATTTATGTCTAGAACATATCGTAACCGTCAGATTGTAAGTTACAAAAGGTACATACTAAAAAAACACACTTTACCTAAGTATACACTAGATCAAGTTATACTTAATTATTTCCTATGTGTTTGAATACCCTAACACCACATGACCTATATTCAATTAACAAGACCTACATTTACTTGACATGACTTACATTTATGTAGATAATACTTATCCCTGAAGTTGCTACACTTTTTGTAACATTACATGTGCCTATTGGGTTAGTCTCATTAGTTTCCCCAACGACATACAACAAATTGAAAGTTCGACTCAAGACTAAATACAAGTGATAGCTCCTCTGAAAGAGTAGTCAACATCATGTTTCTATGTATGTGTTTGAACATAAATCTAATTTACTCTCTAGTTTCAACTCAGGTTTCTGCTTGATACCAAATTTGAGTACTCAGAATTGCGCCCAATAGCCAAGGATCAAGGATGGCTACCATGAACTGTGATCCACTCTATGGGACAAGATGTAACAACATTGGAGGGGTCAGGATGTGAAACAATGCCACGTGATGGCTATAATTATGAGGTGGTAATAGTCATGTTCGTGGGCGTTGATCACAGTGACCCATGAAATGAGCCACACACCAAGAGCCATGGGTCACCAATATGCAACAGAAAGATCCCTCGCAATAATAAGGCCACAATCAAACAAATCTATATGATGCAAGGATCAAGCCTCAATCCAGGATGTGGTAAACCACTGCCACCATGATCTACTATACCATCTTTGGGACCCTTGCAAGAAAACTATGAATCATTATAGCATAAGGGCAGAAGATATTGTCTTTTTAGAGCTTTAAGCCAAATTCTAAAAGGTTGTCATTTCACATATCAAAAGTTTTAAATCGGGCTCTTACTGGCATTGCATTAGGGGAATTTTGTGGTCTAAAATGGGCCTCCTAAGGAAATTATAAGATAATAGTGAAAATAATAAAATAAGATTATAATACTTCATCAAATTTTAGAGGGAAGAAAGAAAAAGCTATTTTTCAACACTTATTTTAAATGTATCTCCCTATGGGTTTAGTCAAATTTCAAGCAACAATACTTGTTGGATGGATAATTTTATTCCCCATCTGAGGAGTACCCATGTGGGCACACTTCGGATGAACCCTACGACATGAAAAAAGAGAAATACATGAAAAAGGTCATTGCAATCACATTTTTTGTGTATTTCTCATTTGTCATGTAGCAGGGTCGATCAAAAGTATGGAAAATGAGTAATCCTTGGATGGGAAATCAAATTTTACATCCAACGAGTGCTCCCGCTTGAAATTTGAGTAAAAACATAGGTAGAGAAGTTGAAAATACAATTTGAAAAAGTAGTTTTATTATTTTATTATTTTTTTTACTTTTTACTTTTTTACTCCATAAATGGTGAATCATCCCCAATGGTTGACAACATCATCTTGAATCCTATTCGTTCTTATAAAATTTATTTGGGTTGTACATTTTTCTTATGAGATCCATTTTAAAGCTCAAAATTCCTCTAATGATAGCTCCTTTGCACTAATGGCCGCCCTTAGTACTCTCCTTTCATGTATTTTTTATTTAACTTTATATATTCTCAAACTCAGACTAGTGCCCCCAGTATGAGGCATATCTGTTTAAGATGATCGTGTAAGAAAGGTTCTCCTACAACATACTTCTCTACGTTTCTCTATTCGCGACACCACTAAGCCCTTGGGTTCAGTAGGTCTAGGGGTAGAGGCTCATTTCAGTCTCTCATCCATTCTTTTATATATATGTGTGTGTGTGTGTGTGTGTGTGTGTATAATTGAGTTGGCCAATGCTTTTTGTAGGATAGTCATTTATTCTATTTCATTATAAACCCCCATTTGAATGTATGGAATTTGTATTATGGAGCCATTTGGTTTTTGGTTTGATAATCTATTGTATTTTTAAGGGGTTATTTTTTAATAATATTTCTTTCGGACACCTTTATAAATATGTATTTAATTGATTGAGTTGATAGATGCTGCATGTGGAAAGCTGGATATCCAAAGGTATATTCCCTTGATTATAAAATCCCATTTACATATATATGGAATTTGTAGTTGGGAGGCCTTCTTTCTTTTGTTTGATAATCTAATGGGTTATTGTCCTTTGAAAAATATGTAATTAAAAATTTTATTCCCCATTTTCCAAAAGCATTTTAGTTGCACACTTAAAGTGTTTGTTACTTTGAGATTTCATGCTCATGCATATTATTTTAAACAATTTATTCATGCTTTATGATTAATATAGTGTTTCCTTTTCTATTTTAATACTCTGTTTATCTTCGTACATTAGCATTATTCATTACTTAAAGTATAATAGTTGTTAACCTTTGTTATAATATTTTTTTTCTTCTGTGTAAGGCTAATTCTATTAAAAGGAACAAACAATAAAATTACAAATAGGCCTCAGCCTCTATCGATATTAGTGGAGTTCATCATGAGTATCAAAACTGTCACATATTTGGGAAACTAGTTTGACATAGCAAAAAACCAAACATATGACCTCGACCTAACACCGAAGAAACCAGAAGAAAGTTTTGACACAACAGCATCTGATGCAGTTTGAAAATATGACATAACTACCTATCATGTAGACAAAAATCAAAACAGCAAGTGACTGGACCAAAGCCGTCAACAACAGAAACTCAGTTGGAGCGTGGGTGGCAGAAGATGCCACATGGCTTCACTTGGGTTCATCGTGGTGAGGAGTCTCCTTGACAATGCAACAAGTGTATCGATACCATTCATCATCCTCCTCTGCCACATTGTCTTCTTCCTTGCCACCCAGTGGCTCCCTTGTAGGAAGGGTTTTGCTCGAACTGCCTGCTATTGCCATCAAGATTGAAGCTCTGAATGAGCTGCCACCTGGTTGCCGAATGTTGCCAGCATGTTCACCTTCCACATGCAGTCCACCACGCTGAGTTCCCCTACCTTCTTCCATCGTGAGCTGCTCAGAGCCATGACTGCATTCCTCTTGAGGTTGGGTTTCATAGTTTCGTACAAGAGCACTATGCTAATCATTTTCTTTTGAGAGAACAATGGTAACATTAGCAATTATTATGGGCTTGTTCAGGTTGCTCTAGAACCTGAATTGAGCCGAAAGAGGGACTGAATTGGGGTGCAAAGGAAAGGTGGCTTTATGAAGCCTGAAATCTCTGTGCCTAGCCATTGAAGCTTGCACATGACCGTGACCATTTCGAGTATGAGGATAATGTCTGCGGGGTGAGCTGGGAGGGGGGGAATTTTCCTGGGGAGGAGGTGATGAGATAGGTTTAGAGCTTTCCGCTGCCTGTGGGCAAGCGCTACCACCTCAGGTACCACCTCTGTGGCTCCTCATACGGTGATGGACCATATCAATGTGGTGGGAATGGAGTTTAGCAGAATAGGAAGCCAAGAAGGATAGCAGAGATTGAACAGAGGGCAACTAGGAAGGATTCAAAGGGAAATTCTTGGAATTGGAGTAATGATGCCGATTTCCAAGGTTGATACACCACAGAAGACAAAACGAATCCCAGTAATAGTTATGCTGCAGGGATTTCTAGCTTGGAGCAAGAAAACGCTGAGGGAGGGAGGGAAAACTGAGGTGTTGAAGGGCTCCATGTTAATGCATACTGTGTCCAGTTCTACGTCCGATTGGGATGGTGCACAAGGCACCATCTGGCTGGCTCGAATGCCATCAATCCATCGGCTCGTCATTAAGGCTCTTGGTGTTCACCCACATCCGTGTTGTTATAATTTTTCTTTTAACTATATTGATTTTTTAAAATATTTTTTTATAGTCATATCATTGGTTATGGAATGTATGATTCTTGTAAATTTCTCTTATAAAATTTTTAGATTATTATTTTAGTTATATTAATAGTCGAGGCTTAAATCTCTTTTAAATTTAAAATAAGTTTGTATCCAAAGATATTTGATGTCTTTAAGGGCTTGAATAGAAAAATCATCTTCAAAGGGCCTTCAAGGATTGAGTTAAGATAGATTGTAAAAGCTAGTTTATATATATATATTATATATATATATATATATATATATATAATATCAAAATTTGAGAATCCTCCACCATTCCAAGAAAAAATTCAAATCAGTTTATTGTTTCAAAAGAAGCTAGTGTATTAGTTAGATTGGTTGATTGTAATGAATTAGAAAAAAAGATTGGACATTCACTTGCTACCTCTATGAGTATTATGAACCACTGAATAGCTCGAAATGGTATATGGTAAAAACTATAAACAATTTATTTAACTTTGGTACATTCATCAAAATAAAATAAAAAATCTCAAAAATTTTCTAAATTGTGAATTTTTAAAGAAAATATTAATTATTTACAACTATTTAAAAAATAAAAAAATCCCAGGTAGAAAATTAATACAAGCTCGCACAATTTTATTTCATGTATTCTAAAAACAAGATATAATCAATCAGTGACAAAAATTGATAAGATTATGACTGATAACCAAATTATTATTGAGCATCAAACTCTAAAATAATAAATATATACATAAAGAAATAAAATTTATGCTATAAAAAAATTTAAAGAATGTAAAATAATTACATTGAAATAATATAACATGCAGATAATTTTATTTGTGGCATAAGGTATTAATGTCGATTGCATGAGAAGGAGATGGCTATGGATGTGCTTCTATATGAGCATGTAAACTTAATAAAAACGTTAATATAAAAACGAAACATAGATCCATCTTAATATGGATCTAACAAAAAGTTCGAGAAGGGATCAAATTTCTTCACGTGCAATTTTTTTTTTGACTCGCATTATTAAATGTTTTGTTATAATTATTTAATTCTTTTTAATTTAATATATATAAGTATATTATATAGATAGATATTCATTTTGATAGAGATGAGCAAAATTTCAACTTTTATGACAGAGAAATAATGTTACATATCATACTAGAATGAGCCTCTTGGCTCAATAATAATATGTCTTGCTGATTTCAACAAACCTTGCTATCAAAATATCAACACTATTGGAATTTCACTCTCTGGTCAATGCATTTTAGAATTCAAACTTGATGAATTATAAGTTCTAAAACAAAGAAGGGGTCATCCATGACTAAAATAAATAGTTGGAATTATTCTCCAAATAACAAATTTTGAAAATTACCTCCAAAACAATAACACTATAACATACTAATAGAGAATAATATTAATGTTCTTGATATAGCTTAAGGATTCATAAATAAATAAAAAACTATTGCAAGACGAATAATGTATTACTAGTGCACACATTTACTTCATTAACTACGTGTAAAAATATTATTTGTCAACTTTAGCTTTAGAAAAAAAGAATTACACATCTTATTTTAAAATGGACCATTTTGATAGATAAAAATTACTTATATATAAATGAATGTTATAAATAATAGTGAGAAACTTATCATGGGGGAACTTATTAGAATTGGAATAATCTCAATTCCCTAGGAAATTGGTGGGCTGGGAGCCACTTAGCACGAATATAATTTTTTATATTTATTAAAAGTAATAAACTATTTTGCTAAATAAATTTGAACTTATTATGGAGGAACTTATTAGAATTGGAATAATCTCAAATCGCTATGAAATTGGTGGGCACCACTTGGCACAAAGTTCTTTTGTTTGAATTTATTAGAAGTCAATGCAACCTAGAAAAATCTGGAACACATTACCACCCCTGATAGGAATTCAGGCTAAGCATATGGTGATCATATTCCCTTGAGAATCAATCTAGGCCACCAATTAAAAAAAATTAAAAATGTGAACAAATCCTCATCCGCCTTGAGTTGAAATAAGAAGCCTTCTACAATGAAGATAAAAATAAAGAAACTAGTGCTTCTCTCATATTGGGGGAAACTCATATCTGTTATTATCCTTTGATATTCAATATATATTTGTCAATTTTGTTAAATGATACACAATTTTCCTTTCTTTTGATTGATACCCAATTTTCCTTTCTTTTGGCAGATGCATAATTATTTACCAAGGAAAAATTCCATTTACATTTACTTTAAGATATTCTTTAATGCCTTTCAACCAATTGGTACATTTGTGGCCCCTAAATCCCCTCCCACCAAACCGCAGAATCCTAAAAATTTAAACCCTTCAAGCCCTACAAACCCTAGAAAGCATAAAAATCCAAACCTTTAGAACTTAAAGAAATACGAGACCAATCCAAATGACCTTACAAGCCATGACAAGACAAATATTACAAAGGACAGAGAGATAGGGAATCATGATACACACATATACTCAATTGTATTTTACAGAATTCTATCTCCTTCGTCTAATGCTTTATTTTGCGGGTGTTTGAAGGCCATATCCTTAATGTGAAAGCCGCAGTAATACCCAATGCAAGAAAATTTAGCGTAGCCTAATAGTTGACAATTTCAACATTGTTTATCGAGATCTCCCTTTCCAAAAAAATTTCTTCAGATAGTCTGATGGGCCCACTCTGTGTCCCCCATTTCACTGACCTATTCCTGGTTTCTATTGTCTATTTTCATCATGGTCGAGTTGTAAATGACGGTACACATCATGCATGATTCTGCTATCACTCCATAATTTCAAACTAAGTGTGAAAATGAAATTTTGCAATATAGTTGGAAAATATCTGGGTTATTTTTGTCTTTCTGATAATTCACATTTGTTTGGGGACATTTGTGTTTAGTATTTGAACTTTACGGTATTGGATAACAGTGGCATGTTTTGTATGAATGTGAGAAAGAATGGCAGACATTGGGAACTTCACATATGCAAATTGGTTTGTAGTTGTCATTAGGATGGCAGGAGAAGCAGAACCAACAAATTTGAATGCAACTACCCGCAATGAGATAATGGAGATAGGTTCTTCTTCAATTCCCTTTAATCCATCTCATATTTTCCACTTGTCTTTTGATAATGTAAATTTCCAGGTATCTATTGTATTTTCTTTATTTCCATAGTTTTCTTGGCTAAGATGTACCTTTTTGCTTCAATTTTAACAGACGAGCAATATAACTTGAACTGTTTTTCAGCGTTAAGATGGAGCTAAAATAATAGTAAATATTTTTTTGCATCTTTTTAGCTGGAGTGATAATAGTTCCAATGTTAAAGAAGTCATTTGTATGTACAACAATACTTCTAGGTTATAGACGCTGATGGATAATTTTCCTTCTGATATTCCATTAATTTTACCGTAAAAAAATTGACATAATTTTAAGAGTTGATGTAAGAATATAGTTTTCTAAAGAAATTATAAAACTATCTAAAATATTCAAATCCCTTAAAACACATAACTATATTTTTTTATAGATATACTTTTTTTTGAATAATAATTATCCATTTTGACACCTTGAGTTGATTTTGAGTTACTAAACTATGAGAAAGTAAACAACAAGAAAAGTCAATAGTGAAAGAAAGATGGCACAAAATAGTACAAAAATATAACTTCCAAATTATAAACAAACATGAAAAGCCACATAGTCATAATAAAATTTGCAACAAGTAAAACTCAAATTTCAAGAAAAATACAACACTCAATTTTAAGAACAAACTACATGCGAGATGCCACCACTAAAATGGAGTTTCTGCAGCTATAGCAAGAAACATGGGGCCACCGTGAAAACCAATTAAATTGTATATTAAGAATGATGTACATATAAATACAATAACAAAATCATTGATTAAGTTTCCAAGTTTTATTTGAATCTAATAACTAATCACCATAATACACACTAACGTAAACTATAATACTGAGAATTAGGTTTCTAACCTTTTCCCCTTAATCCAAAGGGATGTACCAAAGTCCAAGAATAAGAGATAAAAACGTAAAAAATGCATCACAACAAATGACTGAATAAGCCCTTGGGTGGTTTTAAGTGAAAACCACAAAATATACAAAAATATGGGAGAACCCAAGGTCTCAAGGACTGATGGTATAAGGATGGCCATCAACTATGGAACTACTATAGTAGTTTCTCAAACAAACTTACTTTGGAACTATCAAAGTAGTTCCTGGAACAATTCCTACTCTGACATCATGTGAAAAACATCTAACCATTTTCATAGAATATAATGTTCATGGAGCATTAATCAAAACAACTCTGTCTACAAATCTAAACCCAATTTCTGAACTTGGACACTAGGGTGTAGCAGTAAAATCTAATTATCTTTATCTCATGTTTGCTTGAAAAACACTTTGAACATGTAGAAAAACATCAATTCCATAAATTCCTCCCTTATTAGGTATAGGGTGAGAAGATGAAGCACTCTTCCATGCAAGACTAGTCAACACTCTTGAACATATCTTGTGGTATAGCTTGTAAATCTTCATGGTTGTTTTAGACCAATCCAAAAAACAAATCCATCGAAAACTAATTCTCTCTATTATCATAGTATTATTCTTGAAACATTCGTTTGAATGATTGTTCTTCTTTACACAGTTTTCACAAGGATGGAGATCATACCAATGTTTTTTCTCATATCCATCTTTGTCACAATATTGGCATCTAACAATCTTTTGTAGGATAGTAGCATCTAGAAATCCAAAACTACAAAACTGTAGAGGGTTGGAATAATAAGGAGCATGGAAAGAAACATCCATATTGTATCGGACATCAATTTTTTTTTTATTGTGCACAATTTATTCCCAAAGTCTATGAATATCTTGGGAACTGTAGGTTTCACATGTGTATGAAAATGACCCTTACATACCTTTTCCTTGTTGTAGCATTGAACATCAATTTCGTTTGTATCCAAATCTACTCCATTAACTTTTTTTAACTATTGATCAATATCTGAGTCATGCTCAAGCATGTTGTTTAAAAAAAAAATAGGGCTAGAGTTACAACTCATGTTTACTTCTCATAATTCATCCTTTTATAACTGAGACTCTATTTGGAGAAATTCAAATTTCTTCTGTACATCATGTAGATCAGATTTGATATCAACAAAAATAAATTTGTTGATATTTAGTGTGTCATCAACATTAGATTATATGAGAGTATTTAATGACTCTAATATTTTATCAAGCTTGGTCAAACTAAAGGTGTTTGCTTCAACCGAAAATGCACCTATTTTATAATGTAATTCAACAAGGAAAATATGAATAGTTGTGCTTATAATATTCAAAATGATGAAAAGAAAAGAAGGAAAGCATACACAGTGAGAAGAAACACCCTTAAAAGTTAAAAAACTTGTAAATATTTTCCACTTCTTTAACTCTCATCACGATTCAGGCCATAAAATATACACATAGAATAAAACAATTAGACCAATCCTTGATCCTATCTTAAAGGTTCTATGGGAGTCTACCAAGTCGATGAGAGAGGGGATTGACATCTCACTTGACGTGAGCAAAAGATTTTTATGAGATAAAAGATTTGAATCCCTTTCGAGACACTTGGTAAAGTCAAGGAGTTTCAGATGGAGCTAATGATATGGAGTTTAATGCTATTAATCTTATAATTATTATTATTATAAATGGGAATTTTAAAGCAATTAAAAATGGTTTTATTTACTTGATAAATAAAACTTGTTTTGTTACGTGAGAATTTTTTTATTGTTAATTTTTAAATATTCTACTAAATAATGAGGTTTTCTTACTATTTAGTCTATTCATTTCTTTATGTTATTTTCAAATAAGAAATTTAATTAACAATTATTTAATAAATAAATTCTAATTTTATGCGAAATCAATCATATTATTTTGTGAGGAAAGGGACAACCTACTAGTTGGATTCATGAACCTTCCTTTTAAATGTGTTGCAGATGTGAGTAAGCAATAAATGTGAAAGAAATTGAAAAAACCCATATTTGGCTTAAATACCTTGTTATATATTGCAATAGTTAAAAACTTTGCAATCTCGTAGAACATCACTATCAAAGAACTTCTAAAATGTAAAATGGTTAAAGAAAGACAACAAAGAAATTCTTCCACTTAAATGGTTACCTTCGTACGAATCCAAGAAAACAAAAAAATTCTTTCACTTCATTCGTTACCTTTGCAGGAATCCAAAATCACTCATCATTCATCTCTCTTCTACTCTGAAAGCAATGAAAATCGAATGGGCAAATAGACACACTAAAAATGAAGAAACTAATACTGATCACACACACCTAAAATTGGAGAATTTTAATTTAAAAAAAAAAGCACTAGATGCCCATTTAAGTAGGCCACATCAGAGAATAATACCATGGGAAAAACCATGGGTTAAGAATACTATGGAAAAACAGTGGATAATAAAATAATAATAATAATTAGTTTGGATTGTCAAAATAATAATAATGATTATTATTACTTAATTTGGCCGTGTAAAAACGTTAAACATAATGGGGACAAAAAATGCAATATTTTGTTTTTAATATATATATATATATATATATGGTTATTTCTTCTCAAAATGTTTACATAATATCATATAACATAACATAACCTTACACCATATTTTCCATACTAGGTTAGTGAGCCCCTCTCTCACACAATTATGTATTCATCCATTCAACTATAAAAGCATACAAAAATAAAAAAAGGCCACAGATTCATACAAATGCCAAGATGGAACATATTCGTAAAAGTGTTTTACCTTTAAAGGCTACATGGATTCAATGCCACCATTTTCTACCGCTAATTATGCATGTAAATATAACATCAAATAGAGATGGATATAGGTTAGTTTATATTGCCCCTTAAATAGGTTATATTCCATATGAATATGACGTGTCATTTTTATGTTTTTTATTATTAATGTTTATAAGTTATTTTTATTTCTATTTTAAAGAAAAGTTAAAATGTTTACATTATATTACATTACATTAAGTACTCATGTCTACCATATTTTATTTTGTTTTTTTAAGGAGTCAAAATGTTTACATTAAAGTTACACATCTTTAGCATCCTAAACTAGAGAGCACCTCATGGCGAAATACAAAAATGTGTAATTTAAAAAAAAAAATATTATATATGATATTTTAAAATAAAAATATTACATTTTAAAATATTGTATTCAAAATCTAGAGTTCACTAATGTTAAATTAACTATTTTAGTTTAATTATTTCACACTCTCACAAACAAAATTTCACTTCACACTATTAGATAAAACAAAATTTCCTTCAAACTCATGTTAAATTTATATTTTGTGAGTTAGAATAAATTTGATAAATTTAAATGTTAAACATTTAGACTTGAGATACGTATAATAGAGTATTGAGTATGCTTGGTTGTTAGCTCACACAAATGTATTGAGTATATTTGGTTGTTACTTAACAAAAATGCTTGAAAACTTCACATGCTTTTCCACGTTTAAAATACTCTAATGGTTGCTGATCAATTCGTGCACAAAATCCACCCAAAAATCCGTACTTGAAGTATCGAACGTCTTGGCACTTACACAAGATGAATAGCTTCAGGAAATACTCGTTTCTAAGGATCTGAAGCAAAGGCTTTAACAAACCACTTATAGTTTGTTCTTTATAGACAATACCCAACGACATTCCAACCATATACCTTTATTCCATAAAGTTTCAATTACCATGAACCACTACCATATTAAAACTTTCTACTACCATATTAAAACTTTCTAAGGCTTACGACAAAAAAAAATGCCTTCAAATTAGTTTTTCTCTGGCAAATGTGGTAAGTGTCAAGCCAAATTCATGTAGGATTCTAGATCCTTCTAGATCAAATCTTTCTAGATCTCCGGGTTTTTAGATCTTTCTACACCGCCATTAGTTTCTAGATCATTCCAGATATCCATTTGAATCACATATAGGATTCTAGATCTTTCTTTTGCCTCCATAAATTTGTAATTTCTTTGGTCAAGGAAAGCAAGCCAAAGGCCAAGCCTATGATGTAATGCGCATTGATTTTTGTTCTTGGGTGATTGTTTTATTTATTCCACTGTCTCTAAATCTAGTTTCTTCTCCACTTGTCTGTCTTTGTGAATTATTTTCTGCTATTGTGGTCTAATTCTCTCAGTATAAATATGTTGTGAGTTATGTATGCTATGATCTAACAACTGGGATCAGAGCTAGGGTTGAATATCCATTGTGCACGGTGCTTAGTGCCATCGCCTTACTCTAGTAGCATTGGTTAAAACGTTGGTTGTTGCCCTTGGAGTTGTTGAAGATTCTGTCTAGGAAATAGCTAAGAAACGCTGGACCTAAAAGACATTTGCTTCAAGAAAAACAAGGTCGTGGACTTATGTTGAAACATGTTGCTGGAGTTTGAAACGTGGAGATCCGTACGTGTTGTTGGAGTTTGAAATGTGGAGATCCGTGGAGATTGGAGTTGAAACGTGGTGTTCGTAAGTTTTTTTTTACATCAAGCTTGCACGTATACGTCAAGTTTTTTTTCTCAAACCAACATATGTATGTGTGAAATGTGAAAATGTTAAAACATTATATATTTTTCATATATATGTTGGAATTTTTAAAAGTATATTGTAAAAAGGAGCAGAAATTTTGAAAAGGGTATTTTAAAAGGAGGAAGGTCATTATTACTAAATTTTAAAGAGTAATAATTAAACTTTTATTTTTAAGTAGAGTTTTTTTTGTTTGTTTTGGGACGTGAATTTGATTGAAAATGGAGACAATAGTTACAGATATAGAGAAGTTGAGTGGGGCTAATTTTGTCCTATGGAAATCACAGATCGAGGATATACTAATTTTAAAGGATCAGTATTTGTTGATTGACGACACAACAAAGAAACCCTCATTGATGACCAATGAAGAGTGGAATAAGCTAGATAGAGAGGCGATTGTAGCAATCAACCAATATTTAGCAAAGAATGTTTATTTCAATGTGTCTAGAGAAAAGATGGCTAAAGGATTATGGAAGAAGCTCCATGATCTATATGAGAAGAACACAACCTCAAACAAAGTGTTCTTGATGAAGAAGCTTTATAATCTCAAAATTAAGGAGGCTGCTTCAGTTGCTGAGCACTTGAATGCTTTTAATATTATTACTAATCAACTTGCCTTTGTTAAAATCATTTTAGATGGTGAAATTAGAGCCATATTGGTATTGTGTTCTATGCTAGACAGCTGGGAAAATTTAATTGTAACTATGAGCACTTCAACAACTACAGGAACCTTGATGTTTGATGATGTCAACAACAGTTTAATGAATATGGAGCTATGACGCAAGTCAATTGTGGAAAATCGGGGAGGAGAGGCTCTAGCTCTAGCTGATCGTGGTAGGAGAGTGGATCGAGGCTGGCAAGGGCGATCAAGATCGAGAGGCCAATCAAAATCAAGGAGAGGTAGAATCATCCGCTTTCATTGTGGAAAACCCGGGCACATGAAGAAAGAATGTTGATTCTGGAAGAAAGGACAAAAGGATCAAAGGTTGTCCAGTACAAATCACAAGTCATCCAGCACAAATGAAGGTGAGACTACTGCTGTAGCCACAGATGGTAATGTGTTGTTTGCTATTTTATTAGAGGATGCATGTGTATATACATCTAGCAGTAGCTTTGATTGGATCCTTGACTCTGGGGCATCTCACCATGTAACCCTATGCAAAGATAGTTTTGTTTCATATAATCCTGGTGATTATGGTAGAGTTCATTTGGGGAATAATCATTTTTGTAGTATTGTTGGAGTGGGAGATGTCTAGATCAAGATGAAATATGGACAAGATATATTGTTGAAACAAGTCAGGCATGTACCAAAAATGCACGTGAGTTTAACCTCTATGAGATGAATGGATGATGAAGGCTATTTGACAAGCTTTGGAAAAGGAGGCTGGAAAATTAGCAAAGGTGCATTGTTCATGGCCAAAAGACCCAAGACAGGAACATTATACATATTGAAGACACTGGTAGGAAAATCAGATTAGGCTGCTGTCACAAAAGAAGGAAATTCAGCAGATCTATGGCATAAGCATTTGGGTCACATGAGCGAGAAGGGCTTATAAATACTTACTGGTAAAAATTCATTGCCAGGTTTTAAATCCTACAATCTTGATCTTTGTGAGAATTGTATATATTGTAGACAAAGAATGGTTTCATTCCTTAGAGGTGGCCATGGTAGAAAGAAAAATGTGTTAGAATTGGTACACTCAAAGGTGTTTGGGCCTATTAACATCAAATCATTAGGAGGAGCATCATATTTCTTAACATTTATAGATGATGCATCCAGGAAGGTTTGGTCATATTCTATGAAAAATAAATGTGAAGTGTTTGGAATATTTCAAAAATTCCATGTTGTTGTTGAAAGAGAGACTAACAAATTGCTAAAGTGTTTAAGAACATATAATGGTGGAGAATATTGCTCAAATGCATTTAAGGAATATTGTAATAGGTTAGGCATAAAGCATGAAAAGATTGTGCCTGGTACTCCTCAAGAAAATGGTGTCATAGAAAGGATGAATCACACAATTATGGAAAAGGTGCGAAGTATGTTGTCCAATTATGTTTTGGAGAAAAAAAATTGGGCTGAAGTAGTTAGGACCGCTTGCTACCTCATAAGTAGATCTCAAACTACAGCCTTGGATGGCGGTATCCCTGAAGAAGTTTGGACTGGTAAGAATTTGAATTACTCTCACTTGAAAATCTTTGGATGTGAAGCATTCATACACATTCCCAAAGAAAATAGAACTAAGCTATATGATAAATCTATGAAATGCATTTTTTTGGGATATGCGGATAAAGATTTTGGTTATCATCTATGGGATCCAGTCAAACATAAAATTATTAGAAGAATGGATGTTATATTTGATGAGTCATAAATGTTCAAGAGGACTATAGGTGAGTTGGAGGTCAAGAAGGTTATTGACAGGTTTGAAGAACAGCAGGAAAACATCCAACCAATGCAAGAAAATGAACAACAAATTCAAGAGCATGAAGAAAAACAGGTGGAAAATGATGAACAAGAAGAAGAAGGAATCTTGTGGGAACCCTCACAGGAAATTCAACCTGATAATGCACCACCACAATTGGTTCACTGATCTTCTAGGCCTCATAAGCCTTCACAAAGGTATCCTCCTTCAAACTATATTTTGTTTACTAATGAAGGTGAACATAATTGTTTTCAAGAAGCTTGTAAAGTTGAGCACAATAAAGAATGGAAAAAAGCACTGGAAGAAGAAATTAACTCTTTGCAGGAAAATAAAACTTAGGAGTTGGTAAACCTCCCAAAAGGTAGAAAGGCTCTACAAAACAAATGGGTGTATAGGATTAAGCATGAAGGTGACGAAAAGAAGGAGACGTATAAAGCAAGGTTGGTGGTGAAAGGTTTTGCCCAAAAAGAAGGTATTGACTTCACTGAAATTTTCTCACCTATTGTTAAAATGTCATCCATTAGAGTCATTCTTGGGCTAGTTGCTGCTTTAGACCTAGAATGTGAACAGTTAGATGTAAAAACTGCATTCGTTCATGGTGAAATGGAGGAAGAAATTTATATGGAGCAGTTAGAAGGCTTTATAGAAAAAGGCAAAGAAGGCCTTGTTTGTAGGTTGAAGAAGAGTCTCTATGGGTTGAAACATGAACCACGACAATGGTACAAGAAATTTGATTCATTCATGTTGGAACATGGTTTTAAGAGGTTGGAGGCTGACCATAGTGTCTTTATCAAGAGGTATGATCAAGGAAACTATATCATATTATTGTTATATTTGGATGACATGTTGATTTTCGGGCATGATAAGAATAAGATCAATAGGTTGAAGAAAGTTTTGGGTAGCAAATTTGCAATGAAGGATTTGGGACTAGCACAACAGATATTGGTCATGCGGATTATGCGTGGCAGGAAAAACAAAAGGTTATGGCTACCACAAGAAAAATATATCAAGAAGGTGCTTCACAAGTTCTATATGAAGGATGCCAAGCTAGTTGGTACACCCCTTGCAACCCACTTCAAGCTGAGTATTGAATTATGTCCTAGTGATGACAAGAAGAAAAAAAAGATGAGCAAGATTCCTTATGCTTCACGAGTTGGTAGTTTTATGTTTGCTGTCGTATGCACACAATGAGACATTGCATATTCACTAGGAGTAGTGAGTAGGTTCATTGCCAATCTTGGCAAACAACATTCGCAAGCAGTCAAATGGATTTTGAGGTATCTCAAGGGTACTAGTCATTACTGTTTATGTTTTGGTCATCATGAGACTGTGCTTGGAGGATTTACAGATGCGGATATGGATGGAGATATGGATACGAGAAAGTCCATTATAGGTTATTTGTATACATTTGCAAGTACAACAATATCGTGGGTGTCAAGGCTACGAAGAAAAGTAGCCCTCTCTACAACAGAAGCAGAGTACATAGCTGCAACAGAAGCTTGTAAAGAGATGCTGTGGATGCAGTGATTCCTAGGAGAGATAGAAATAAAGCAGGACAAGTATGTGTTATATTGTGATAGTCAAAGACCTAGCATTTCATTCAAAAACCAATCACATTGACTTAAGGTACCATTGGATCCGACATGTGTTGGAGGAAGAACATTTATCCTTAGAAAACATTCATACAAATAGGAACCCCACTGATATGCTCACTAAGATTCTACCATGAAATAAACATGAGTTATGTAGAGGCATGGTAGGACTCGTTGTGACTTGATGACTATTCTTTGGCTTGAAGTGGGAGAATGTTAAGTGATTTCTGTTCTCGAGTGATTGTTTTATTTATTCCCCTATCTTTGACTGAGTAATCTTGTTGTTTCTCTATTTGTCTGTCTCTGTGACTTATTTTCTTCTATTGCCATCTAAGCCTCTCATTATAAATCTACTATGTGTTATGTATGCTGTGATATATCTTTATTCCATCAAGTTTCAATTAGCATGAACCACTACCATATTAAAACTTTCTAAAGCTTACCGCGAAAAAAATGCCTTCAAATTAGTTTTTCTCTTGCAAACGAAGTCCAAGACATAACTGCAAATATACATCACATATTCAATTTCGCTGAGAAGACAGAGCTTCTCGGTCACATACCAGAATCATACTTCTCAATCATATTGCTTCTTAGAGAATGAGTCAGAAGATTGCCCTGGAAATTGCGTTGCTAAAGGTGTTGTCCATAGATATGCCAGTACAACTATATAGACATGTACAGACTTGTCTGTAACAATATTTGTTTAATACAATCTTTCTGCTACACGGAGGGCTTTTGTATTACTCTACTGTAGGGACCACTCCAACTCTGCTTTATAGACTGTCAAATGTTGAAGCACAATATGGCATGAAAAAACGCAATTTCTCTTTTATTATAGATTTGGGAAAGTTCGTCTATCTCAAGTCTTGAAACATGACTTTTAATACATGAAAACTAAAGCCCTTCTAAAAATAACGCGGGCCATAAACCTTTTCGAGACCTTCATAAGCAGAAGATTAAACCTGCGTGAGCAATTGTTTTTCACATTTGAAACAACCCTAAATGACTTTTCGGAAAAACGTCTTAAAATGAATTTTTTTTAAAGGTAAACAACTCAAAGAATTCGTTTGAACTTGACTTTCCAATGCAAATAATTTGTGCTTCCTTTGACTTTGACCTTTTCACGGGTCATGCTTCCAATTGACTTCGTGCCTTTGGTGAAAACTTGGCCACTTCTCCAATAATATTAAGCATTGATCATAGTTTATGCTTTGTCGTGGTGATCACTATCTCATCACCCTCGACGACCATCATAAGAAAATTTACCTTCGTCAAAACCCCTAGGTTCTTTCATCCGTTAACAAAGGAAGGAAGGAAGGAGCGGTCTCGATTTCAATGGATTACTTTATGCATAAGTCGTTAGAATGGTCACAACTGATTGACCAAATTCTGCACAACAGACAGGGTTCTATGCGTATGCATTTTCGCAAAAACCAGTAAATCCTTTAATATGCAAATAGTGCTTACATAAAATTTTGATTTGCTCATATGCTCTTCTAACACGCTCTGAAGAGTCTAGCTTACGTTATATGTCAAAGCAGACCGACTGGAACAGTAACTAACGATGGACAATATTCACTCTAGGCAACCATCACAAAGTATAACTTGTATTTATAACGTCAAACAGGGGGACTTGCTGCTGGCATTTAAGCTTACAACATGATTCCTCCAACAATTCTTCAAGATCTTTATATTCAAATATAAGTGCAATTTAAACACCTTTCGCAAATTTATTCATGCCTGCTTACTTCCACATACGCCTTTCGTAAATTTATTAACGAGTCCTCACTTCCACATACAGCTCTAAGCTCAATTTGTTCCATTTTTATGTAAATTACCTCTCTTCTCCTGGATCTAGAAGGCCACAAAACTGATGGTTCATTCCATTTGGCAGCGCAAACGAACTAAGTTCTATACCTTTATTAAATATACAAATTTGAAATCAATTCAAATGTATATTTAAAGTGATATAAAAAATAATGTATATAATGTACATATAAATATAATGAAAAATAGTTAATTCAGTTCTTAAATTTTCTTGGATTTTAATAACTAATCACCTTGACAAACCAACCTAAACATAATCTGTGAACTATAATCTCACAGATTAGATATCTAACAATTAACGCAACTGTAACAAAAAAGCATTAGATATTTAACAATTTTAACATTACCCCAACTGTAACAAGAAAGTAAAGAATTGTAACTAAAACCAAGGGAGTTACCACCATTAAGACAAGGAATTGCAACCAATAATTGCAACCAATTTTTAAATAATATAATTGATTTAGTTCACTTTTCAAAAGCTTAACCTATATAAAAGTGAAATCAACCAAAAAAAATTGATAAAAAAACCAATTTAATGGAGAAGCAATTATGGTAATAAATCTGCATGAAAGCTAAAATCAACCAAAAAAACCTATTATGGTGATGAATGTACGCCCAACTAAAACATGATCAAAGTTAAGTCACTGAAACATCAACATCGATAAAAAGGTCAATCTGGTGAAAAGCCATCCATGGTGATTAGTGTATTTAGTGTACACTGTATTTAGATAATTTGGTGAAAAGTCATCTATTTTGATTAGTGTATTAGGAGAATTAGGGTAGCGTCTAGCATTGATGTTAAAGGTCATTTGAAATTGATTAATTTAAAGAAAAAATATTCTACTACTGTATTAGAATTAGGGTAGTTTTTAGTATACCGTTGTCAAAAGTTATCTGAAATTGAAAAAATATTTTATTAGAAAATTTTGAGATTTAGTTAAAAATAAGTATTCTCTTTTTTGATGGAGGAAGAATAGAAAAGTTAACCATGTAAGATAGTTAAGGTTTTTTTTGGATGGAAGAAGAATAGAAACATTAACTATGTAAGATAGTTAAGGTTTTTACATAGTTAAGGTTTTTTGCATTCTTTGATTTCATGTAGTTATATATATATTTTAAAGCTAATTAAAATTTGTATATTAATTTTTATATGGTGTAAAAAATTATATAGAAGTTTCAAGTTTTCATTGTAATGTCCTCATTTCTAAAGTAGGTTGATTGTGTTCATTATTTGTAAATTTCAAATTATTCTATTAACAAAAATCTATAACATAAGTGTTTTGAGCTGAGAGGGTTATTTACAACCAGTTGAAGTGTAAATTTCTGGTCAATCATAAAGTTGAAATTTTGCTCATGTCTCAAAAAAAAAATTTAAAATCTAAAATAAAATATAAAAAAATAATACACATTTAAAAAATGTTGACTCATAAAAATATTAAGTAATGTCAGCTCATAAAAATATTTGCACATGTTTTATACCATAAATTTATTTTCCAACACTATATCTCGTCAATATTATATCTTAAAAAAAATATTGATCATCATGTTATTCATTCAAAATCCTATTTTAAATCATTTAAGATATAAAATAAATTTTAAAAATTCAAAAAAAAATTCTCAAACATTCTATAACCAACTCAAAGCCATTAAATTCAAGTGAGAAAACTGAGATACATATATTATAGAACAAAATGATGCAAAATACATTCAACACTAGTGATTGTGATTATAATAAAAGCAAATTATTGTTGATTGAATTTAAAAATACTAAATTTAGATAAAACAGAAAAGTAGTGAGAGAAATTTGATTAATAATTTTAAGTCATTAATTTTCCAATTTAAAATAATTGTTCACATTTCAAGAAATAAGGTGCTCCCTTATTTACCTGAATTTTTAGTTCTCCAACATTAAAGTGCATCATCTCATAAGAAATCACAATGGCTTTCCATTGCGCTTATTTAGATACCTCAATGAGCTATTCGAAATCAAGCGAGGAAATCACAATAGCTCATTGAGTGTTACTGCATAACAATCTATAACCATCTAGATAGATGGAAGGAAACCGTTCATATTTACAAAAACACATAATCTACTGCTTGAAACTTCGTTATTAATCCGCAATAATATAAAAAAAGTCTAAATGAAATTAACTTTCGTTTATAGTTATACATTGTTTATGAATTTTTACATATTTTTTTTGCATTATTAAACCTACTCATTTTATAGAGTATTACAAGAAAAATATGTAATTCGTTTTTATGCTTAAGTCAAAAATATATCAATTTTTGAATAAATTAAAGGATTACTGAATTAAAAAACTACCTTCATTAAAATAAAAATCTAAGTATTTAATTAATTTAAATAAAATATCATAAAATCAATAATACAAGTTACTTTATTGGATTTCAATATAAATATTTTTTTAGAACAACTTACATTTAAAAATATAAATATACTTATATTAATAAACTAAAAGAAATTCTATATATCATTTTCAATTCAATCAACATGTTTTATATATATATAGATAGATAGATATGTTAACAATAGACATAATATTAGCCTTGTGGTTAGTTGAATTTGTTGACTTCCTTCCTTAAAGAAAATTACTATTAAGATGTCATAGGATCAATTCTTCTCTATCCTCTAGGGGCTAGGCTTCATTAATGAGTCACGAAAAAGTGATCCACGTGGTGGATCAACTCATAATAATGTGATGTTTCCATGGTGCCACTCATCTCCTAAGTTTGTGAACCATACCAAATAACAATAAATAAATATTTCAATATTCACATAACATAATTTTATATCAACTTTATATTTAAAAAGATAAATTAAGACACATACACACATATGAGATTGTGAGAGAGATATATAATATATCTACTTTAAAGTTTGTGAACTATAAAAAATAACAATAAATACAATATTTCAATATTCACATAACATAATTTTATATCAACTTTATATTTAAAAAGATAAATTAAGACACATACACCCATATTAGATTGTGAGAGATATATAATTTATCTAATTTTATATGAAGTTAATATGTGGAATTTTAAAAATATTATTATAAAAACATATTTCCAAACATTTAACATTACATATATGTGGCTGTGTAAGAATTATAAATAAATTATTTAGATTTTCACAAAACAGTTTTACGATTCTTTTGATATTTCATATAAAAATAACATAAAACATTTAAAAAATATTACTAATAAAACCATTTTAATATACACATTCACATTGATTCATTTTAAATTCAAAATTTTCAAACAAAAAGAAAGCTCAAAACCCTTAAGATGTACATTATTTTTTTTAATACAAAATATAAGAAAAATGAGCTCACCATAAGGAAAAAATATATCTATTTTTTTTAATAAATTTGAAAATTAAAATAAATGAATATAAATTTTCCCCAAATATAAAATTTTCAAAATATATTTACATATTTTTTAATTCAACAAATTTGAAATTAAAAAATCTATGAACAAGAATTATTTATATATATATATATATATATATATATATTTATTATATATAAAATATATCTATTATTATTTAATAAATTTGAATTAAAAATAAATAAATATAAATTTTCAAAATATAGAAAAATAATATTTTACATAATTTTAATTCTATACAAATTTGAAATTAAAAATCTTAGTATTAATTATTTCAATAATGAACGAACAAAATTTTATATATATATAATATATTATAAAACTGCCTTACACCATTCTAAACCAACATGGAAAATTTTTCAGTAAAATTTACGAGGGCCTCCTAAAAAATCATATTTGCAACGTGGTGAAAGCTATTCCATGTTTTATAAGTTTTTTAATTAAATTATTAATAATTACGCATAGGGTGGAGGGTAAGACCTGCACATACCCACAAATGTATAAATGGGTATAAATGCATGTGACTCAAGTGTTTAACTCTACAATGGAATAAAATATTTATACATAAAATGGTTGAGGCCCTTTTATATAAAATGGTTGAGGCCCTTTTATATAGTTCTTTTGTAACATAACCAATCACCCTCCCAAACCACCTCAAGCCTTTGTATAAAATTTTATTAACCCTCCCAAACCACCTCAAGTCTTTGTATAAAATTTTATTAAAGTCTTCCTTCATAATCCTTTTATCGAGATTTAAAAACCCTTCAACACCTTTAAATAATGTTATAAACCAATAAGGCTGCATATATATCAAATCGCTCCTCTTAAACACCTTGGTTTAATATATATATATAATATATATATATTTTATCGCATAATTGCTTTACAACTAGCTTTTTCCTTATAGAACTCTTTAACAAAGAAAAATACCCGACAGAACATAACCTTTTTTCCCTAGCCTTCCATATGACTTTTCAGCATACAGATTTTATAAGTATAACTCGAGTCATAACCAGCATTTAATCCTACCACGGACCACCACATATTGGCTTATATCACCCTCCAACTCTGATATTCAACTATATATAATATATAATATATATATTTGGGCTTTCATTAAAACTCCTCTTTCCAGATCATCGAGTAGTGTTTTATCACTATTGGCGCATCAACTTTCCTATTAATTGCCAGCCCTAACTCCTCCGATTGCAATTTAGGGATCAAATCGCAATTGTTGATCTAATTTATCATCTAACGGTTGATATTTATTCACATGATCGCATTTCGCTAACTCTCCAGGCTAGACCCTTCCACTATAAAATGTAGATCTCGCAGACCAAATATGATATAAAACATAGCCTATAAATGATTCAAATCAAGAACTTCAATTCTCACTAGTTTTTACTCGGTTTTTAGTGTAAATCGGGTTTTCCACTTGCGGCCCAACATTATATGATTAACATTGCCGATGCGATATTCTTCATGCTCTTTAATGACATCATCTGGACCATTGATCCATCTAATCAAACGGCTCTTGTGCACTGATATTTTGCTCCCTCGCTCTTCTCTTTACCTTGTTTCTATGCTAAGTCTTCAGGGTTCCATGGGTTAGCTCCTCCTCATAGGTTTCAGACTTCTTATCGTTATTGTGCGACTCCGTCTTGAGCTTGGTTCCTGAACAATCCTTACTTCGCTCCTTCTCTCTAGATTTTTACTCTGCTTCATCAATTTCATTCAAGGGTCCTTCTACGATTCCTTTGAATCAACTCCATTCCTTTGCATCCTTCAGAATTCTATTTTCAACCCATTACAGAGCCTATGAATTCATAGTAAATCATTTATGAAGTACTCTTCAATACTCTTACACAATCAGGAACAATATCTGCATATATTAATGTAAAAATGAGGATTACATTCGAGCCTCCTCGATATCTCACAAGCCAATTTTTCAATGTCAGTGGCCCTTTTCTTCTAACTTTGCTCATAGGCTTACATATCTCCAGCATTGGATTTGTTGAACTAATTCTAGAGTAAATCCTAAACTGACTCCTAAATCCTTTATACTGACTCCTAAATCTTTAGCCCACTTCTACTTCCATTAACTCGTAAAGTCTCTCTCTCATCCCTCGAATCATGTACTATTTTAAGAGTTCTGATTGACATTGGACTGTTGTCATTTATTCCCACTCATTTTCTCATTTATTTGAGAGCACTTACAATTCTTTCCATTATCTAATTATTTCACTAAAAGGACTAAATTACATTAACTTGAGACTTAGGAAAACTATTTCCTAAAAATACATGAAGTTATAGAAATGGTGGCCACCTCCCCTTTTGGCATTAAGCGATGATTGTATAACACTGGAAGATGGATTTGAAGCAGATAGAGGCCAGCGAGACCAAGAGATGAGAATCAGAAATGAAGAGGTAGCGCATCTTTGGCTTTAAAGACACAGATAGAGAGCGACGAAAAGGAGGCAGTATTGCAAGAAAATGCTGAGACAAAGTTAGGACATAGACAAAGAGCATTAAGGGAGTGTGTGTACTCAGAGAAAACTTGAGAGATTCAAGTAGAGCTCTTTTTATTACATTCTGTTGTGTGTCAGGCTCAAATTGAGCTCACTGTTAAAAGAAGAACTCTGCTTGAAAACATAATAGAAAGGCAACCAGTGAAGGTTGGACCAGGAGATGTAGCCGAGGAGTATTGGGTGAACTCATCATTAAATTCATTGTGTTATGTGTTGTCTATTATGTTTTGTTTACTTCTTCATTGTCTGTGCCTTTCACAATCTTATCGATCCATTGCATAAAATGGCATACACAAATCCATGCACATAAGTCTGTAATACCTTATTATTGTCTTAGATCTCATTTACAGATTACCCCTCTATGTTTACTTAATTACAATGATTTTCCTTAGGCTGAATGCTCCTGCATCACACTCCCAAAGTAGAAAATATTCGTGATCTCCTAATCATGTGTCTTTTAGTCGTTGTCTTCTTGGATCCCACACTTTGTTTTGAAACTATCTGCGTGCTTTGTTTCCTTGTTGTTGTTGCATTTTTGTTGTCTTTTTCTCCATTTTCTTTTTCTTGTCAATCAGGTTTAAGTTTTGATTGATCTTTCTTGTTGTTGCTACCATTTTCCTCCATTTGGACTGCTTCATGATCAGCTTCCACATTTCTTCAACCTTCATCTCAAGTACATCTTTAGACTAGTCATCTTCTGCTTCATATTTCTGCCTCCTTCTCTTTGTTTCATGTTGTTGTTGCTATTTATTAATTGTTTAAATTGTTGTTTGTTTAATTTTTATTCTTCATTTGCTCTTGCTTCAATGCTTCTTCTGACTCCTATACTGACTTGAACATTGTTTGATTCAACCTTTGCCTTGGTTGCTTTGATGAGTTCTACTTTTCTTGCTTCAACCTTTGCCTTGGTTGCTTTGCTGACTTCTACTTTGCTTGCTATGTTGATTGCCTCCCTATCATCATTTCCCTCTTTCATTATTGAATCATGATTGTTCAACACTTTCTCTAGCAAATTAATTTCTCTATTCCATGGTTTGAATTCATCCATGAAGTCTTCTTCTTTCATCTTTACTTGGTTGTTCACTTGTGCCAATTCTCCCCCAGCAATGGCAACAAAACCTGCACACTCAAAAACCTTGTTAAAATTAAAAACATAAGGCTACTGTGCCTTATTTCCCTTTGGCAATAACTTAGTTTGTGGCTTTGCTTCTTTCTTCTCTATCAACACATCATTTTGTTGATTTGAACTGTCAAAAGAATTCATGAGATTGTACATTAGTCTCTCTTCCACATTATTTTCTTCAATGATATCTTCCTGCCCTTGTCCACCATAGTGAACTCCTTTTATAGTGTCAATCTGCTGAACTCTCATATTCATCTCCTTTTCCTTATGTCTGTCATTCATGACAATTCTTTTGATTTCCCTTTTCAACGGTCTATCTTGAACATCTATTCTCCGTTTTTCTAACTCCCTTCTTCGAAAATCCAACTTCCTATACACCTTAATGACTTCAATTGGAGTCGATTTTGGAAATTTTACACAATTCTCCATACCTTCCCTTGTTTTCGATGGATCGTTGGATGTCCTTTCTCCCTTTTCTAATTCGTTTTCATAGACTTCTTCTTCCTTAACATCTTTTAGTAGATGTCCTTCTTCTTCCTTGACTGACTCTATAGCTTCCATGGCTACTTCCACTGTACCTATCATCATAGTGAATTGATGATCCTTTACTATGTTTTCAGTTAACATAGTTTCTTCTTCAAGCTCGCCTTCAATCCCTTGCTATTAATCTTCCTCAAGAGCTATCCCTGTCTCACCATTTGCAGTATCAT
>APFE031394869.1:0-12800 GCA_000404065.3 Pinus taeda
GCCCACATGGCTCTAAAGGGTGTCGCATGACAAGTTAGGACCATGAATAAATAAATAAGTGTTGTTTGTTTCTAATATTATTCAATCAATTAAGCATTTAGTTTGTTATTGATTAGTCAGGGAGTCTTAGGGTGAACTCTAGGACTAGATTAGGTGTAGTTATTCAATTAACCATGCCAAATTGGATGCATCCTATTTTAAGTGCGCTCAGGTGGCTTCAAGACTCAGATGGCTCCAAGAGCTTGTTAGATCTAGTATGGCTTGGCAGCCATGGAGTTTTAGTGGGAAATCAGTTCAAAGATAGTTAAAGAGTCCTAGTTTGGGGTTTGGAACTGACTGAGGGATTATTTTGGTTAATTTGTTTGGAACTTGGACACTAGACAATAGTATAGCTCCTGAGATGCAAGCTAAGACCGTTCTAGCCAACTGTAAGTCACCACAAAAGGTGGGCACCACCGAGAGAATTGGGTTGTGCCACTTGGGTTCTAGTTTGGGGAATGTGATTGTAGCCAGAGGGTTAGGCTACTAGGGTTGGTGCCATGGCCAAGATTTTTTTGTTGGGTTACAACTATTTCCTCAAGTTGTTGCCCCAACTTAGGGGTGATTTTTGGCTGAGATTATGAGCCACATGGTCTACGACTGACAGGAGCCTGGAGAGTCCACAACTAGTTGATAATTTTATTTAGATAAGTACTCCATGTGCAGTAAACCTTAAAATGGGTAATTGTGGTATATATGTGTCATGCCTTATATTGTGCTCTATGTGACTATTAACCCCAATCGGGGTTTGGTGTAATGATATATATGTATTGTTTCTGTTGTGCGTGCTTATGTATGGTTGTATATGTCTATGTAAGGATACACCTACATGTGTCATGTTTGATTATTGCCTTTATGTTAATGCCCTAGCTTCAAGGATTTTTGTTGTTTGCTATTGATGAACAATTACTTTTGTTGGGTCATTTAAGTACATTCGTACATGATGTGCAATGCATGGCGTGCATTATTGCTTTCATATTAGTCATAAATGCCAAACACATAATTAAACATTATGTAAAATCTGAGTCATACACTTTTGTAGTTAATTTAACTATATTTAGCAGTACTAGTTGATTGGTGTTGCCTGACCGGGAGCCGAGAAAATTACAAGGTGGTATCAAAGCCCACTTTCAACATTGGGTCTGAACTAGGCCAAAATTTTAGGTCATCCAACATGTGTTTGGTGGAAAGATATATGGTGGAATAATTGAAATTTCACTATTTTTCATAGCAGGTGCCATTAAAGGGTATTTAGTAAAATTTAACAAAATTCTAGGTTAAAATTTGATAGTTTTGGGATTGATGGAGCCAAATTTGAGGCATAATTAAAGAATTACAAGTTTCGTGCCAACCATTTGACAAAATTCTTGATATTAAGAATGGTAAAAATTCACCCTAGAATAATATTATTGGTGCCAAGAAAAGCACAATAATGGTTAATTAGATTCAATTACAAGATGAATTAAAGGAAATTGATCAATTTCTACCTCAAAAGGATGAATTTTGTGTGTAAGACATTGTTTCCATATAAAGAAAATTTTTTATTTTGTTTTAAATTTTCATATATATATATATATATAAAATAAGAAACTCATTACCTAAAATCTTGTTTAATGCTGGTGAAGTAAAGGTCGAATGGATCAAAATGGTATTAAAATGAAATATGCATATGTTGTATTGTGCGCATATAAGGAATTGTTTTGTGTCGAAGTTTTACTGTATGAATGAATTCGTAATACTAAGCATTTATTTTCATCCCATCAGATGGACATGGGAGGCTATTTATTTTCTAGGATCCCGCAATTTCGAGCTCGAATAGGGGTTGGAGTTTTCTTATATTAAAGCGTTCATATATAAACTATTTGTATATCGTTTTATAAATGATTTTTGGTTTTGTTTTATACATGGATTTTAATATATTACATATGTTGTAAAAGGTTTATAATTATACAAACCCCCGCCTTACTAAATGCATGCATACATTACATCGAAACGATATGTGGAAATGGTATGCGATGGTAGAAGGCATGATTACGCCGTAAGGCGTTTCCCTTTGAGATTAACTTCCCTGTATTTCACTGTGTAATGCCTTGAGCCGTTGATCCATTGTGTTAGACGATTAAAAAAATCTCTTCCGTCATTATAGGCGGTTGCGCATTGTAAGTTGGATCATTATATGCTGGCCTGTATGCCACTATGTAATGTTACCGATTCATTATCCTCGCAGCGCATCACATCTGGCAAGAATGCACTCATCAGGTTACCTGTATTCCCATGTTTCTAATGGCGAGTAGGTATAAGGAAATGTTACCCTGCATGATATCCAGGGCAGCCACAGTTGATGTAATATCGAGCGGAATGGGCGGGACAACGAACGGTGCACTGCACCTGGTAAGCTTCTAGGATTATTGTGGGGTAATTTTTTTTTTTCAATTACCATATTGTTTTACGTACTGATTACTAAGATGCAGTTTTCTGTGACTTGCAGATGTATGCAGAATTGCAAGTGCTTTCACCGTTGATTCCTGCTCGAGAGGTTTACTTTCTTCGATTCTGCAAACAACATGCTGAGGGTGTATGGGCAGTGGTGGATGTATCTGTTGATGGCCTTCGAGATAATTTTCCTTCGGGATTTATGAAAGGTAGGAGGTTGCCTTCTAGTTGTTTGATTCAGGACATGCCCAACGGGTATTCCAAGGTTGTGCCCGAATCCTATATCGCTGATAATGGGGAATAGGAATTATCAGGCGGGTACAGTAACCAATTAATCTCAGATGTAATGTATATGTGTTTGATGAAATATCAGGTGACATGGATAGAGCATGCAGAGTATGATGAGTGTGGAGTGCACAGGCTTTACCGTTCTCTGTTAAATTTCGGGATGGCTTTTGGAGCACAACGCTGGCTGGCAACTTTAAAATGTTAGTGTGAGTGCCTTGCTATTCTCATAGCAACAACGAACGTTTCAGCAAGAGATCCCATGGGTGAGAACCACAGTGATGCCCTTTTCTTTTCTTTTTTATCGCACAGAGAACAGCCAGATGTAGAAAATATATCAGGGTGGTTATCTAAATTTTCTTTAGGTTCTTGATGATGGGTAAATTTAGGTTCTTGATGATGGTTGGAGCAAGCTTTTATGAGTGGAGTAAGATTTTATGTTTTTTTATGATAAGTGAAGTGTTTCTTAGAAATTTTGGCCAATCTAAGTTTTTACTAAATTTGAAAACACAATTGTTTTCCTAAAATTCAGCTTACGAAACTAATTATGAGGAATGCATTCATCTGCATAGCCATACCGACTCCCAATGGGCGTCGCAGCATGTTGAGACTTGCGCAACGCATGACGGACAGTTTCTGTGCTCTCTGGTAACATTGATGACGATGTTCGTGTTATGACAAGAAAGAGCGTCGATGACCCTAGAGAGCCACCTGGTGTCGTGCTGAGCGCGGCCACATCAGTGTGGCTTCATGTTTATCCGCAAAGATTATTTGATTTCTTGAGGGATGAGAGACTCAGAAGCGAGGTAAGGAATAACTAGACTCAATAATTCATAGCATGGCATTGTTTTTTCTATTTCGTTTCATCCACAACTGGTACTCTCTACTGACCACTAATAAAAATAAAAACTGGAACAGTGGGATATACTATCAAATGGAGGTCCAATGCAAGAAATGGCTCACATTCCAAAAGGACAAGATCTTGGAAACTGTGTTTCTCTTCTAGGAGCAAGCATATGTTCCTTTTCTTTTTCTTCGAAATGCTTCTTGGAGAATAATTCCTCTCATGAAACCTTAACCTTAACTGTGAATGTTTTCGATTTTAGGCCATGAATTCCAACGAAACCAGCAGCATGTTGATCCAGCAAGAGACTTGCACAGATGCATTGGGGTCTCTTGTAGTTTATGCTCCAGTGGACATCCCAGCCATGCATGTGGTTGTGAGTGGGGGTGATCCAGCTTATGTTGCCCTCTTACCCTCTGGCTTTGCCATTCTTCCAGACGGACCAGAATGCAGGGCCCTTGCACTAAACCCTACTGGAAAGGGCGTTGGAGTCAACATCCTGCATGTGGGAGGATCACTTTTAACAGTTGCATTCCAGATATTAGTCAACAACTTGCAACTTGCCAACAGCCAAACTCACAGTAGAACAAGTGGAGACAGTGAACAACCTCATATCCTGTACCGTGTAGAAAATCAAGGTAGCTCTACACTGTGAAGATGCTTGACATAAATCTATCCCTCTTAATCCTCACTGTCTAGTTTTTTTGTGTCCCCATAAGCTTTTTTGTTTTTGTTTGGTCCATGCCAATCAATGTTTAACGTGCAAGGTAAGGGGAGTTGGCATTGGCACTGGGAAGTTATGAGGGGATCTCAACACCAATTTGCTCCCATTGAACTGGGTGTTGATTTGTCCCTCACAGTAACAGCCACAACCACCTCCTCCTGCCTGCTTTCACCTTTGTCCTGGGATGGATAGCAATGGGATTACTGAGATCACATGATATATGTAACTGAAAAAAATTCATGAAGGATGCGTAGTGGAGTCAAGAACGCACCACATATATCCTTGCCAAGTGGTAAACAAAACTGAAACCAGCCAGACAAAGCTTCTTTCCTTGGCAATGCAATTATCAAACAAACATGATGTTTGCACAAGCTTTACCATCATGCAAGGGTACTGGTTGGGGTATTGACTCCCCGCAAAATCTTAATCGTTTACTACTCTCATCTTTCAGTTAAACTCAATCATCCATTCATGTACATGATATGACATGACGACATTGATATTATTTAGCTTAATTGCAGTTTTGGATGATAGGCTTTTGCATTTTTGTTCACTTATCAGGGTAGGTATGTTGTGTCTTTTGCTTGTTTAAATTCTGTTTATAATTCATTTCCTTTGTGCATAAGTATGTGCATTAATGTGGTGTAGCAAAGGTTAATGCCTGCAAGAATTGAGAGTGTTAGTCAAATTTTTTTGGTTTCCTACATAAAAATCAAGCAGGTTTTGTTTTGAAAGCCCTTTTTTTCATTGCAATACAGAAAGTTGGTATGGACATTTTAGTCTTTTAACTGCGTGCTGTCAATTACATATTTGAATTCAAGAAGAATAGTGAATGTGTCAAGCATGTTATATCATATAATACAAAACATTGACAATGATAATGAATATTTTCATGTTTTCATATAACATATCTGGAGTAAGATAACAACGTGATTTCTTTCTTTTGCTATAGTGCATTGAGCCTTATTGTTGAATGTGTCGAGCATTTCATTTTTCCGACTTCTAGTGATTTGGTTACTATCTAATGTAGTTCATCAACATTTTCGATAAGCACCATGCTGATTGGTAGCACCATGTTGATTAGTTTTCTTTGAAATAAATAGCCACCCAAAAGGTGGCTCGAACTTTTATAAAAATTCAACAATTCCAACTTCGTAAGTCTATGTCAGATTGTTCTTGAATTAGTGAATTCTCTTGGTTTCCTAGGGTTTGTGGTTGTTCTTGGGTTAGGATCCATGTTTTATTTCCATTTTAGTTTATCTCAGAGTATATGTCTGCTTTGATTTCCTATTTTCCTTTTTCTTCAAATTTGTTTTCGAGGGTTTAGTACGGGAAAATCTCCATTTTATGTAAGGCGGTGTGATCGCGATTGCATTGCCTAAAAGTGGTTTTTTTGAAAGAGATTGATAGTAATTTTTTGTTGTGGTTTTGGATTTTCTGTTTTGATGTTTGGGCTTTGGTTTTATGCTTTTTTTTCTTGCTCTCTGTGCTGTAGATTGCTCTTTTCCTTGAATCATGGCTCGTACGAAGCCGACAGCACGGAAATCTACTGGACAAAAGACTCCAAGGAAGCAGCTCGCAACAAAGGTAACAACTTTCCTATATTTCTTCCGTTGCATCTTTGGTGGAGTTAATTGAATCACGCTGTTTTTACTGTGGCATTTTATTCTGAAGCTCCTTTTTTAAATTAGGTTGCTCGTAAATCTGCTCCCACGACCGGAGGTGTGAAGAAGCCTCATAGATATCATCCCGGAACAGTTGCTCTTTGTTATGTACACGCAGTTTAAATTTGCTTCGGATTCTATCGATATGTTTACAATGTTTTCTTTATAGTATATGTATCTTATTGCAAATTGTTTAATCAAGTATCAGAAGAGCATGGAGTTGCTAATTTGGAAGCGGCCATTTCAAAGGCTTGTGAGGGAAATTGCCCAGGACTTCAAGGTAACTTGTCACCTTTCTCATTAAAATGTTAGCTTAATTGGCGACCCATTTAAATGAATTGCTTTGTACTCTGTTTTGGCGGTGGTACTTGTCTAATTATTTTGTTTTATTGTGTTCAGACGGATCTTCGATTCCAGAGTTATGTTGTCTTGGCACTTCAAGAGGTTGCAGAGGCCTATCTTGTCAGTCTGTTTGAAGATACTAACCTCTGCACCATACATGCGAAGAGGGTGACCATCGTGCTGAAAGACATTCAACTTGCAAGGCGTATCCGTGGGGAAAGGGCCTAGGCTTGTTTTCACGGTGATGATTTGTAAAGGTTGGATTTTTCTGGGGGAGAATTCTATAGCATGTACATATATTTGATGAAGGAAGATTTTTGTAGAAATGCATTGTAGATTGCAGGATTTTGTAATGTCATATACTTGAAGTTTACATTGACTACAATGGATTTTGTGGATTTATGACTTCTAATGTAATGTCGTATAATTGAAGTTTACATTGACTACAATGGATTTTGTGGATTTATGACTTCTAATTGAATGGGTCGAATCGAGCTAATTGTTGCCATTCGAAGCCATGTTTTTTAACCCATACTGCATGTTGATGCTTGTTAAGCTCTTCATTATTATATGGTATAATTATTGTTTATCAATGTTTTGGAACCCATACTGCATGTTGATGCCTGTTAAGCTCTTCATTATTATACAGTATAATTATTGTTTATCAATGTTGAAGCGCTATATGTGTCTTCATGTATAAATTTAATTTGTTTTTCAGTAGTTGATGCTTGTTAAGCTCTTCATTATTATACAGTATAATTCTTGTTTATCAATGTTGAAGCGCTATATGTGTCTTCATGTATAAATTTAATATGTTTTTAGGTAGACCACATTCTTTGTGATTTATATTCTGCATTTTCTATTACTTTACATTGATAATATTTTTCACTTTCTATTACTTTTCACTAATAATCGACCGCAATACAAGATGTTGTATGACGATGTCTTTTATCAATGTTAAAGTGCTATATGTGTCTTCATGTATAAAACTGGTTGTTGAACAATTATTTATCCTCTCTAGAGAGGGTTGTTTTATCTTGTCTGCGAGAGAGGGCTGTACATTTGCCAAAATTCTTCAGAGTGGAACTTGTTTATATGTTTTTTAATAATTGACTTTGAATTTTACAAATAGTTGGATGGATTTTATTTGCTAGGCTGAAGTGATTATTCTACAAATCCACTACGGTTAGTATTTATAATTATGTTATTAAATATTTGGATGGATTTTATCAGTAAGGCTGAATCTACCATTTTGTAATGCACAATAGTCTTGTGATGTGTTAGTAAAAATATGTTCTTGAATATTTGCATGGATTTTATCTGCCTGACTATTTATCTGTCGGACTGAAGTGAGTGATTATGGAATGTTTAGTGGTTGTATCAATTTGTATCAAGCTTTGATTCTGCCATTTTTTTTACCAAATTTTGAAATATTTACATATTGCATACCTTTCTTTCACTAAAACAATTTGAAGGAGAATACCAATCATTCTCTCTTAGATTGTTGGAAAAATAAAATAGCTTAATATTGAAACTTATCTTCTTTTTACTGTGTTAAATTTGGACTTGCCTCCATCCACTTTCTTAGTTGGGAAGCTGAAAATTACTGTGCAGAATATCTTTCATGAAGATATCGAACCAGAAAACCTTCTGGTTGGTAGCGATGGAACAGTTAAGATTTCTGACTTTAGTGTTAGCAGGATGTTTGAGGTAAGAAACTTGCTCTCTGAGTGTACCTTTACTGTGCAGAATACCTTTCATGGAGATATCGAACCAGAAAACCTTCTGGTTGGCAACGATGGAACAATTAAGATTTCTGACTTCAGTGTTAGCAGGATGTTTGAGGTAAGAAAGTTGCTCTCTGAGTGTACCTTCCTTTCTGATAGTGAATGTGTTCTAAACATGACCTCTCAAACTACACCATTTCATAGTTATAGACAATTACAAATGCCTACTGTTGACTATTATTAGGTGAGTATTTTTTATTAAATGTTAACGTTAGACAATGAGGATTCAATTACTGGGAGGAAATGTTTTACAAAATCCAATGTTCCTTTGGATGTATACAGGGCAGCAATGATGAGCTTCGAAGGTCTCCTGGTACTCCTGTTTTTACTGCACCAGAATGTTGCCTAGGTAGAGTGCTCAAAACTTTGCTAGTTATACAAATACCATCTGCTCAAGATTTGGACAATCATTGCTGCTAATTTGTACTGTATTCATATCTTCGATGATATATTGTCCATCTTGTTTGTTGTCAGATTACATTCTTATACTCGACATATATTATATTTTCAATTCATGCTTGTTCTCTTGTAAATAAAAGCCTGTTCAATGAAATGAAAGACCAGAGGAAAGGAAGAAAGGGTCACATGTTAAAGGACAGATACTTTAGTTGTCAAAATAGGCCTGACAATTTTTGTTGCCTGTTTTCAATAGGCTTGACATATCATGGTAAAATTGCTGATGTGTGGGCATTGGGTGTGACACTATACTGCATGGTGTTAGGTTCTTATCCCTTCATTGGTGACTCCTTGCAAGGCACATATGACAAGGTAAATGAATCTCTGCTGCTTTTGACTTTTCAAACAAGCCAGATGGAGGGAAATACTTATTTTGTTGTTATTGATGGTGGTTTAGATTGTTCATGATCCACTTGTACTTCCAGAGGATATGAATCCAGCACTTGCAAACTTACTCGAAGGTCTTCTTTGCAAGGGTAAGTGACTTTTCTCAATTGAATGTTTTACTGAGCAGATTTTAATTTTAAGAGTTGCAATGCTGCAAATTTTGAAATTCACCATAATAATCAAGCTGCCACTATTGGATTTCACAGATCCAAAGAAAAGGATGAGCTTAGAGGCTGTTGCAAGGCATCCGTGGGTTATAAAGGATTTCACGTCAACTGTGCAGGTTTTGGGGAAATGTGAACAGGGTAGCTCCAGATATCATTCTGATCATCATGAGCAAACTGTAGCTTCCTCTGAAGCATTGTCAGAATCAGTTTAACAGATATGGTTATGGTTTTTATTTACATATTTCATGGCTTCTTAGTCATGGAAGAGATGCTGTGGTTCTTCAGAAGAGGGGGTTCCTTTGCTCATTGTATTTATATTGAGTTGTTCGATGATGCTTGTACATTGTATCTGCCTGTATCACTTTAGATATTCAGCAGCATGCTTTAGTTGGACTTCCTTCTAATGCAATTGGGACCTCAAAGGAATATTATTTGACAATTCTAACCATGCAAATAATAATCAAGAATCACATGATATGGTGGCTAATGTTCAAACTTCAAACTTTCAAAGCACTTCACTGTCGAGCTCTGGGGGGATTCTTCAAGATATCGGTGTGTCAGTTGCAGATTATGTGCTGGTAAGGTTGTAGCAAGCAAGTTCAGTGTCTCTGTTGTAGAATATGTGCTGGTAAGATGTAGCAATCAAGTTCATCATACTAGGAATTCCCTGGTGTAATTCACAATAAAATAATATTGTAATTTGTGCATCCTCCTTGTAAATGGATGTGAGGCGGAGGGTTTTAAGCACCTTGTGCATGTAATAACTCTATTTATGATAGCTTATTTTTTGCGGCTTTGTGCAACCTGTTTTCAAGCTAGGATGGTTGCCAGTCCAAATATCTGCAGAGATCTTGGCCATTTCAAATTGATCTAGAATCGGTCAAGTTAGTTTTCTTGTAGTGGAATATTATAAAGACCTTTCCTTTTATGGTTGTGGTACACAACTTGACAAGTGTAACAATAGAAAAGCAAGCTAATTGTGTGGCCAGGTTTTTGATGGCAGTGATGGAACTGTCCCTGAATAAAATGGTCATATGGGGCTTCATATTTAGATTGTGATTTTTATTCTTATCTATTGACGATGCATCTGTATATTCACAAACGAAACCCAATAGATTCGTTGCTGATTTCTTGGAGCTGAGGGTTTCTATAACAAGATGATTGGTACCAGAAAGCCACCAAAGATGCGAGTTTGAATGGAGGATTTTGGGAAATCTCTAAACTGATTTTGTCTACTCATTTGCTACATGGCTGAGTTTGATCAGATTTCCAGTCGATGCTTATACCAATCCATTGAACTGATAAGAAGGCATTAGAGTGTTGGTATTAAATGGTTGATTGAACTGTGGAACCTTGCTTGCGGATTGAGTTCGATTCCTTTTATATTGGCCTCTATTATTTAGTTGTTGTGCAAGAAGCACTGGTAAGGAATCAGTGCTTTAATTTATGCAGTGATGTATAAATAGCCATTTCATGTTTTTGCTTCAAATTGCAATATCCATCTTTGTCTGAGCTTCTAATTTTAAGCTTTTGCAAGTGGGGTTAAAGTTCAGCAGTGAAGATGGTTGTATGTTAAGGTAACCACTAAAGTTAAATTTCTTGAGCCATGAATAAGCAATTGGAGCCATGTGCAAATCCCTGGGTGATTTTGACATAAAAGTACACGCTGTCGCGACAGCTTAACCAAATGAAAGTCCTCGTGTTCAGTTGTTTGCCCCTCAAGGGCCACTTTAATTGTTCAAGTGGGCTGCTTCTTGTGTCTGATTCCTAGGCATTGTAATGTTTCTATCTGAGCTTTAGAAGGAAGCGATTTCAAAGAAAAATTGCAATTATTCTAGAACATGGAACTCAGATAGTGAAGATTGCAGCCAAAGAGAGTTGAATGGGGAGATGTTGGAAATTTTGGGTATTGTACAAACTTGAAATGGTAACTCATAAGTCAAAACTGAAATCTATATTACATTTTTTGTATTCATTATGTATTCAACACCAACTGTTTTTCAATTTTTAATTACACAATTTTTTTCATGTTTAACTTGCAACTAGATTGAGATGTTATGATGTGCAAGGAAAGGAGACTTGGCATAAATGGCAGTTGCCTGTAATATTAGTTTTGAATGTGCTAGATTGTTGACACTGAAAATAATATTTCTTACACTTGGTGTGCATTTGGTCGTGATAATGTCCTGTTCCAGTTTTTTGGTGGCTTGTAAGTTCAATGCATTATATCTTTATTTGTGATGTTTTTCGAAATTTCCATTTTATCATTAAATTCTTTCTATTCATTTGTTGAGGATTTGGTAAATTAATATCTAACATTAAGAAAAATAAGATTCACAAATCATTTTTGTGAGTAGCTGGAAAGGCATGACCCCTTTGAAAGTTGCAAGAGTAGGCACGTAGGCACAAGAAGAAGATCTAGAGCTGATGTTTGAGACATTTCTGAAGCACTGAAGACAGATAATGAATTTGGCATGCTTGCAACATTTAAAGTTGACAACTTTGGGGATTCTTTCCAATTCTTTGGATTAGAATGCCGACAACCATTTTCTAAGAATTTTCTATCCCCGGGCATGTTCTTGTTTAGTCCATAATTTATGTTTTAATTTCCTAAATATACAATGAAATATAAAACAAATAAGTAAGCCAAATCCCCTTCAATCAATGTTCTAAAAAGGTGTGAGCATTGTGAGTCATCTGCCATCCTCCAGTGTTTATGTTATTGAAGAAACATAGAATGACTAAATGTTGAACCAATTGTTTCAGTTACTAGGCTTTTCTATCCGTTGAAATTCCTGCAATTACAGTCTTTTGACACAGAGGCTTCCCTTCTGTATGGACCTGATCAAAGGCACTCTCCTTGGATGTGACATGCTTGAGATTAAAATCTTGAATTGAGTCAACTTCTGCCTTGCTTAACATGACAAAGCTTTCCACCCCCAAAGCTATGATATTTTTGTCCCTTTTCTTCACGAAGTGTTTGCCTGTTGTGAACACAACCTCTACATAACAAAAAACAATTTTCTACTTAGACCAGGAATGTAATTAAGTGTTTTTGAACATAAACTTTACCAGTTAGATGTAGTGTTAAAGACCACCACAACAAATGTCAAAGCAATTTGTAGTGGTAATTAAATATCTCTTGCTTGCGTTAATAGAGAACGATTTTCATGGGCGCATTTTTAAAGAACATATCATTAGCTTAGTGTTAATGCATTTAAAAGATCGTATTACAATTTTGTTTCAATTTCCTTTATGTTTTCTCTTTTTTTCTGTTTCAATTTCCAGTTTTTAAAGTTGAAATGAGCTCTAATCTACAATGCTATGTATTGATAAACACGATAAGACCTTTATCTCTCACAAAGCTTTTTCTAAATTAATAGATTGCTAACATTTCTTATCTATAATTTTCACAACAAAATCTGTGAGCATTCAAGTTGTCTGTAAATTTCAGATATCAGTGAGAAGAAGCAAGAATTGAAGCCTTGGTAAATCTCAAGACTTCCAAATATGAAGCTGCAACCAAAAATCTTAAGGTATAAGGAGTGTGCCTATAAATATTGGTACACATTTAGGAATATTTCTATAATTCTGGTCATTTACAACATTTAGAAAAAGTGAATAGACATGTTGATATTTAGGTCATTGACCTAATGCACACATTATATGGAT
>APFE031394876.1:4610-15850 GCA_000404065.3 Pinus taeda
TGATATAAATGCAAAACCTCCTTTCTTATATAGGAGTCTAAGGAGTCATAAATATAACTCAGCCGACCTAACAATAATAATATAAAAGCCACAAAATACAATAGAGGGATTCTTTGGGGCACAGTAATAACAATATGGGGACAATAGGGGCACAACAATATTAATAAGGGGTACAACTACAATAGTAATGGGGTAATCAGTAGTATTATAGGGACCCAACAATTACTCCTGCATGAATTAGCTAAACATAGAGAGTCATTTAACTAAGCGATTGAGTGGTTGAGTTTTTGAGTGTTGAGTCAAGTTGAGTTAAGTGATAGATGAATTTGAGTGTGTGATTTCATGTGGTTGCATGTCAAGGTATTTTAGGCAACTAGCTAGTTGGAAAAGGATAAATGCCCTTCACTGGGTTCATTGTAATCATTATGTTTTGTGTGATCAATAGAAGAGCAACAACTCATGTTTTGTATGAATTCATGATTTGTCTCCTCTGCCTTTCCAACAAATTGGTATCAGAGCAAGGTTACATAGAGCTAGGCAAAATAGATTAGCAGCAATCCGTGTGAAAAGAGAGATATATTTTTTTCTCACGGTGTTTAAGCATTAATGCATACTACATTCACGTTTCTTTGAGTTTTGAGGCGTTAGAGGATTAATGCAAACATTAGTCACCATGGAAAGAGTTAGCACGCTCTCCATCACCGTAGTCGAACCGTTAATAAACTCGCAAATACGAAGATACAAAGAGATACGAGGTTACAAAGAGAGGTTGACTTCATATACATGAGTGGAAGTTTTATTAAAAAGGGACCACTTAAAAAGTTCTTTTTAATTAGTGAAGGGCGCGCGTATATATAAGGTTTTGATTGTTTATATATATATAAAGATTTTTAAAAAAGATTTCTTTTATATATTATAAAATAATTAAGAGATTTTTCAAAAAAGGTTTTTTTTTTAGTTTTCTTTAAAAAAAAAAAAAAAAACTTAGGGTTTTATTAAAATGGTAGTTTTTGAAAAAGAGTTTTACAAAGGAGAAATTCATGGTTTTTTCAAAAAGATATTTTTGGAAAAAAATGGCTTTTTCAAATTTCCAGCCCCAGTTCCCACCATTTACAAGGAAAGATTATGATGTGTGGGCCATTAAGATGGCAACCATGTTGCAGGCACATGATGTTTGGGATTATGTCAAGTTTGGGTTTTCAAAACCTAAGAACGAAGAAGCAGAAAAAGGTCTTAGTAATACAAAGGGGGAACAATGAAAAAAAGACAAGAAGAATGCACATGCGTTGCAGCTTATTCAGCAGGGAGAGGACCGAGTAGTGTTCCAGAAGATTATGATCACATCTTCATAATAAGTAGCATGGGATAATTTGGCGACAAACTATAAAGGTATGGCCAAAGTCAATATTGTTAAGTTACAGAATACTAGGAGAGATTTTTGAAAGTTTGCAAATGAAGGAGACAGAGGATATCGATTCTTTCATGAATCAGGTCATAACTGTCATAAATCAGTTAAAGATTTATGGTGAAAATATAAAATATCAAAGAGTGGTTGAGAAGGTCCTCCGATCTTTGTCTACCAAATTTGATGTTGTGGTAGCAGCCATAGAAGAAGCCAAGGATTTGGCATCATTGACAGTTGATGAGCTAATGGGATCACTTCTATCGCATGAGGCATGGATAGACATAAATAAGGTTTCCACTTTAGGGACCGCTTTCAAAAGTCAAGTTTCTATTTCAAGAGATAGAGGTCGAGACAGAAGTAGATCGAGAGGCAGAGGACGAAGTGGAAGATATGGTGGTCAGAGAGATGGCCTAGAAGAGCATGAACATGTAAGTGGAAGCAACTATAGAAGCTTCAACAATAACCAAAGAGTTGACAAATCAAAGGTGAGATGTTATTATTGCAATAAATTTGGTCACTATGCTCGTGATTGCTGGAAGAAGATAGCTGATTAAGGGAATTAGAGAGCTAATGTCACTACAAAGAGTACTAACTCCATGTTCCTAGCTTGCCATACCATGCATGAACCTTCTGCTAGTGTGTGGCTGTTAGACAATGGTTGTAGTAACCACATGACAAGCAACAAGGATTTGGTTGCAAATTTCGATCAATCTGTGAAAACAGAGGTAAAGTTGGGGACTGACAAGATTATGGAAGTAGATGGAAAATGAGTGGTCAACATTCTGACCAAGCAGGGGGAGCCGAAGACAATCTCAGAGGTATATTATGTTCCTAGTCTCAAACATAATTTGTTCAGTGTTGGTCAATTGACACAGAAAGGACACAGGGTTATCTTTCAAGGTCAAGAATGTGTTATATATGACAAGCCCCCAAGAAAGCAGCTGATAGCAAAGGTGCAAATGACGAGGAACAGACTCTTTCCTCTAATTTTTAATTACAGTGGTCAGGTGAGTTCTTTTACAGTTGCATGTTCTGATGATTATTGGCTATGGCACTTTCAATTTGGACACTTGCACTTTTCTAGTTTAAGATTGTTGCAGCAGAAACAGATGGTCAGAGGATTACGTCCCATCAAAGAACCTGCTAGTACTTGTGAGTGTTGCATCTTGGGAAAACAACATCGTGAAAGTTTTCCAAAGGGAGTTGCATATAGAGCAAAACAACCTCTTGAGCTAGTGCATACAGACTTGTGTGGACCTATGAGGACACAGTCAATTGGTGGAAGTTGCTACTTCCTCACTTTCATTGATAACTACAATAGAAAGAATTGGGTTTACTTCTTGGCAGAAGAGTGAAACTTTTGCAAAGTTCAAAGAATTCAAAGCCTTAGTAGAGAACCAAAGTGATCGATAGATCAAGGTATTGAGGTCAAATCGTGGTGGAGAATATGACTCAAAGGCATTCCATGATTATTGCAAACAAAATGGGATCATAAGATAGTTTATAACCAGGTACACACCGCAACAGAATGGTGTAGCAGAGAGAAAGAACATGACAATTATGAACATGGTAAGAAGCATGTTAAAAGGCAGAAACTTGTCTAATGAGTATTGGGCAGAAGCAGTTGCATGTTCTATTTATGTGATCAATAGATCTCCTACAAATAGTGTGATGAACAGAGTACCACAACAAGCATGGTCAGGTATGTATTGCATCGTATCTCATCTTAGAGTATTTTGATGTGTAGCTTATGCACATGTGCCTAAGGAATGAAGAGGAAAATTGGATGATAAAATTGAAAAATGCATATTCATTGGTTATTGTGAGAAATCAAAAGCTTACAAATTGTATAACCATGTCACAAAGAAGACCATAATTAGCAAAGATGTTGTGTTCAAGGAACAAGAGTCATGGAATGGAACTGTAACAAAACAGTTGATGAACAAGTGCCACTGTTGGAAGATGATGTAGCAAAAAAGGAGCAGCAAGAATCACAGGTAAAGACACCAAATAGAGACACACCAACAAGGACTCCAAGATTTTCAGAGCAGCATGGATCCTCAAGAAGATCAACAGATCAAGATTCCCCTAGCAATCAATCAGGGGATGAATCAAGCAATGGTAAGAGAAAGATGAGAAGCTTGAAAGATATTTATGATGATTTGGATGTTATTTCAAATTTTGCATTGTTGTCATTCCAACCTTCTTATTTTGAAGAAGAAATCAAAGATGAAAATTGGGTGCAAGCCATGGACGAAAAAATTGAAACTATTGAAAAGAATGATACATGGGATTTGGTTGATTTTCCAAAGGACAAAAATCTCATTGGTGTGAAGTGGGTGTACAAGACAAAGTTGAATGAAAAAGGTGAAATTGACAGATTTAAAGAAAGACTTGTAGCAAAAGAATTCTCACGGCAATCGGGAATAAACTTTGGAGAAACGTTTGCTCTGGTAGCCAAATTAGATACTGTAAGAGCAGTTCTAGCCACAACAACTCTAAACAGGTGGAAAGTATATAGATGGATGTGAATTAGCCTTCTTGAATGGAATTCTAGAATAAAAAATTTATGTGCAACAACCTTGAGGATATGAAGTTGAGAGTAATGAAGATAAAGTTTATAGGTTGAAGAAAGTACTCTATGGACTGAAGCAAGCGCCTAGAGCTTGGTGTATCAAAATCGACAGCTACATGATTAAGAATGGATTTTGTAGAAGCAACATTGAGCCTACCTTATACACAAAGGTAAATGAGCATGGATAGATTTTGGTTGTTTACTTATATGTTGATGACATGATTTTTACAGACGATTTTGACATAGATGAATTTAAAGCAGCCATGATGAAAGAATTTGAGATGACAGATCTTGGTCTCATGAAATATTTTCTTGGCATAGAAGTTGAGCAATCTGAAAAATGAATTTTTATTTGTCAAAATAAATATTCCAAAGATTTGTTGAAAATATTCAAGATGGAAAATTGCAAACCTGTCCCTACAACAGTTGCAATAGGTACAAAGTTAAGCAAGGATGATGAAGGATCATATGTCAATCCAACTTTATTTAAAATATTGGTTGGTAGCCTCATGTATCTCACAGTTATAAGATCAAATATCATACAAGGAGTGAGTTTGATTTCCAGATTTATGGAGACTCCAAAAGACACACATTGGAGTGCAGGAAAAAGAATTATGAGATACATAGCAGGAACTAGAGATTGTGGCATAATGTATGCAAGCACAGAAAAGAAAGATTTGATTGGATACACAGATAGTGATTTTGCAGGTAGTTTCGATGATAGGAAGAGAACTTTTGGTTTTGTGTTCCGGTTTAGCTGCAATTTCATGGGCATCTAAGAAGCAACCCATTGTGACACTTTCGTCAGCAGAAGCAGAATATGTAGCAGCAACATCAACAACATGTCAAGCAGTGTGGTTAAGAAGAGTATTTGATGGACTCAAGCAGAAACAACAAGGATCAACAACAATATATTGTGACAACACCTCAGTGATTGCACTATCCAAGGATAGTGTGTTTCATCAAAAGAGCAAGCATATTGATACTAGATATCACTTTATTAGAGAACTTGTGAGCAATGGAGAAGCTCACTTGAAGCCTTGTAAATCTAGTGATCAATTGGCTGATATATTTACTAAGTCATTAGTACAAGATGTGTTCGAGTTTCATAGAAGAAACTCGGGTGTTGTAAGCCTAGCTGAGACATAGACCAGTAGGCATGTTTGAGTTGTCATGAGTCATGTTTTAGTTTAGCAGTCGTAATTAAGGGGGAGTGTTAAAATAAGATAATCACTCCTGCATGAGTGTTGAGCTAATTTATTAACACAAATTAATACAAACATTCATTATCAATCCAGGTTTGTAAAACTTGGAGGCATGTCCACAGTGTATGGATATTAGATGTAGCCAAGCTTAGAAGATAAAATATAAGGACTTAAGGAAGTGCATATTACAAATATAAATTTATTTAAACAATTTCTAATTCACTTCTGCAATGTATGTGAGATGAATTGGCTCTTAACTTAAGAGATCCATTTATGTCCTTCTTCTACAATATCGCTTAATGAATAGAAATAAAAAATCATTAATTAACAACAGCTCAAGATGCATGAATAAACAATGAAGGAGACTCCTAACTTAAGAGATCTTTGGTATTCCTCATCACAATTCACTCATCATTATGCTATTGTTAGAAAACCGAAATTGCATAAAACTGCTTAAACACACTAAAGATGAATTCTAGTTTTGATCCATTAATTCAATAGGAGGATTTAACTTGAACCCTTTGTTGTCCCTTATTATCAAAGTGGTAAACAAACTAAGATTCATCAACAACATAAATCATTACACATCAATTCAAGTAAGCAAATCTGAAACAAAACGAGTAAATAACTTTGAAGCAACTAGTACATGAAAATTAAGCTAGTTTAACAATGAAGTGTACTTAGCTTGGAGTGGAGGCCCTCCACCCTTGCCTTGCACACTTGAGGATGCTATCAACTACTGAAACTTCAGTCACTCATCCTCACCAATGAACAAAAAAATGGAAGTAGAACAAGTTCTTCAAATTAACTTCAAATATTGAAATGTCTCAGCATAAAGTTATACAAAAACTACATACATAAGCCTCCAAAGTTTTGGCTTTAAATAGAAGATTATGAAACAAACTGATATAAAGTCTCTCTAACAACTCTATCTACTCATATCCCTCTATCCAAGTTGAATCCATCCAATTTATCACTAAAAATATGGACAATCCCATGAAATCATAAAACTACCTTATTTCCTAGGGATTTTCTAGATGACTAATCATGTTTGACCAACTTTGACCGGGCTTATTTTAGCTTGTTTTGACCGAACCAATTGGAGTTAGTTTAGTCTTAGTTCCCAATATTTCCATACATGTATCCAGCTCGAGCCCACGTGTCCTGTAAATATGACATCCATATAGCTATTACGAGAATTTCTGATTATGTCCAAAATTTGCACTTGAAATTCAATTTTCATAAAAACTTCTAAAAATTGCCAAATTAAAATTAAATACCTGAATGTGCATAAAATACATCAAAATGAGGTGGATGTGATGGAAAATGGATGGATAATATAAGAGTTAAGTAAGTTTCCTTGAGCAAAAATGGACCAAATTTGAGGGCCAACAAGGAGTTAGCTAAACATAGAGAGTCAGTTAACTGAGTGATTCAGTGGTTGAGTGTTTGAGTGTTGAGTCAAGTCGAGTTAAGTGATAGACGACTTTGAGTGTGTGATTGCATGTTAAGATATTTTAGGAAATTAGCTAGTTGGAAAAGATTAAATACCCTTCATCGGGTTCATTGTAATCATCATATTTTGTGTGATCAATAGAAGAGAAACAGCTCATGTTTCATGTGAATTCATGCTTTTTCTCCTCCACCTTTCCAACAGTTTTTATATTAATTCTTCTTCTGTGGTTTGATTATTCTAGGTCATCGGAAGATCGCTACTGGACTTAGAGTAAGGTTTATATGTTAAGGTTATATGGGTTATCAAACCTTAGTTCTGCTATAGCATATGTATAATGTATTGGGTGTCAGTCATGTGACCTTGAACTTCATTTTGGGTAGGGATTGGTATCGACCTGATAAGGATCGTAATTTTATTACGATTGAATGTGTTTGTACCTACCATGGCAGTAAACTTATAGTTTCGATACAATGGCCATGTCTTTACCAGTTGTCTCTAATGAATCTATAATGAATACTTTAGGCCTCCGTCCAACTTGTTATTGAGTCTGCCCTTAATTTTACACTCTCATGTACTTACTTAAAGTGTCGAATTTTTCCTTCAATGTTTTCTTATTTACATTGATGGCTACCAGTGTTTCACTCTATTGGTCGCACATAGAGTTACTTCTTTTATTTTCATAGTAAATGTATACATATATTTTATTTATCAACCCTAAGAACCCAAGGTTTATAATTTGCATTGTTTTTGGATACCCACTCTCAACATATTTGGTTAAATACTCTTACTTTGTAGATTAAGTTTACTACTCTTGATGATCATTATTTTTATATGTATTCATTTCATTATGATACCTAAACCTAGTAGACGAGTGGAACCTAAATTCCAGGATCTTCTATACTACTACCAGTTAATAAGTAAGAGTTAAGGATTGTTCTTCCCAGATGAACTTCTGACTTAATAAGTAAGAGTTAAGGATTGTTCTTCCTAGATGAACTTCTTTTCATTAGGGTTGCAACTAACCTAACTCATCCTTAATATTTAACTAATTTATCATAACTGATACTTTTCTTTAATCACATATGTATTTCAGAATAGAAATAAATATAGTCAAGAAACATTCCAAAAAAAACACATTTCACTTTTCTATTTCCAGCAAACAGTCTTCCATGAAAATTATAGGGGAAAGAATGCTCCACCCTACCAATGAATCCAATATTCTCTACAAGGTCTCCCCCACCCTACCAACGAATCCAATATTCTCTACAAGGTCTCCCCCAGAGACAACTTCATAACTAGATCAATTTTCAAGGTAAAGACCATCTCTTCATAACTAGATCAATTTCCAGGATAAAGACCATATTAGGTCCAACCCAAAACACACTCAGACCTCCACCAGGTCTAGTCTAGGGTTTTAAATTTGAAGACACAATCTCCAGATTGGAATTCTACTTTCAAACCAACTCAAGAATTCTTTTCTTACTAACATCTTGCCTCCCTCAGTAACATCCTACTTGAGGGCTCCAATCTTAACAACTTATTTCTCCTCTTTCCTAGGCCTCTTCCAATCAGACTCTAAGTCAATAAGGTCGCCTCGGTTTTTTTCCTCTCACCCTCTTGGTTCTTTTTTCCCTAACTAAGAGGAATCTAGGCAGGCAAGGAAACTCTCTTTTTAGCATCTTTCTCCAGTGTAATTTTCATGGATGACCATATGCAATATTTTATTAATGTAAAATTAGAATATGAACATTTATGTTCATCACTTATACCAGGGATTTGCTAAGTAACTTTAACAAAAGTAAAATAGAGTATTTACTATTTGACTGGGTAAAATAAAATAAAAGTAACCTATGGTAAAATAAAAATTAATTTAAACTAAAATACTAAAAATAAAAATTCTAAGTTATTATTATTGTTTTTATTAATTTTTGTCGGGTAGTTAACCACACATTTGAAATTTCCATATCCAACCACAAAGTAGATTTGTTTTCTAATCAAACTAATAAATAGACCATTTTATAAAAACTAGATCTATAACCATTGTGCCAAAACTAAAGAAACTACATAAAAGTGGCAAACTCAAATAAAAAAGGATTTCACCCATATAAATAAGAAAATATAGTCAGTGGTTTATATAAATTATCAATGGTCCATGAGTGTGGACAAGTTGTGTGAGTTTGAACCTTTAAGCTTTAGGTTTCAATGTTCATGATTTAGGCTTAAGTATGTACCATGCAAGATTGCATGGTGTGAGTGAATATAAAGACACACTTTCTGTAATAATTTTTAAGATTTAATCAGTCTATGTTTATCTTGAAGTCTCAATACTATTGGAAAATTTTATGCTTATCTTAATGTTTCATCTTAAGATATTAGTATTGTGAGTGTCACACAACAATACTTATCTTGAGATCTTAGCTAATCGAATCATTAATTTCTTTTTTCTTCTATAATTTTATTTGAAATTATTCTTTTCAAGTAATCTATTAATTTGATAATTTGAAAATTTTAATAACCATTATAAATGTGGAGATTTTAAAATGATTAGTATTTGATCAATAAATAAATAAAAATATAAATAGTTCAAATGTAAAAGGCAATCAAAGCAGGTGAATAGCTCGGCGATCTGAAAGTTATTTAGTTTTCAAAACCTTCTCACTGTGATTTGCCACTTTCACTCTGACTAAACTAACCGACAAAGCTTTTCCTTTTATCCAACGTGAACGCATGCCCACTTATCTTCTCTATTATTTTGGTTATGTGGTAGTTGGTAACTTAAGTCTGGCGATCTTATTATCATTTATTTTTGCATGTCATTGATATTTTGGTTGGCAACTTAAGTTTGTGTGATCTTATTATTATTTATTTTTGCATGCCGTTGATATCTTGGTTGAATATTGATACTTTCTATATTTAAACAGGACTCATCCCTGTGTTAATATTTAGTTCCACATGAATAACCTTTTGCTAAACACATATAACTAGTTGTGCCTTGTATATGCCTTTGCATCTAGTACTGCGGTGATTCTGAGAAAGAAAGATTTGCAGAATTTCCCTAGTCGCCAAAGATGGAACGTCGCCTTTTAGCTTTATTCTTATTTTGCTTATTTCTGCCATCAGTATGTGGCTGCTTCAGCTTTCGAGAACGCAAAGAAGGGTCCCTGGAATATAGTCCTGCTTCCACTCCTGGTAATATTGCAAAAGCTTTTCGTTATGTTTTATTAGTGTTTTGTTCACCAGGTCGATTATTATTATTTTTTTGTTGGTTAGTTTATGTGAGTTTTCAGATGATTGCAGGATTAAATTATGGTTTGAGTAGTTTTTATTTACAACATTTAAATCACTTATAAATTGCACTCAATCTAAATCATAATATGGCTATTATTTTTAAAGGATATTTTCTGTACTCTACTTTAGCCATGTGCTCACTATTGAGATTATTCTTATTATTGTTATTATTCCATATACGGTAGTCTAATGAAGTGGAGGAGTTGCTCAGAAAGTTATCAAAATTCTGATCATATTTAGAGAAAATTGGGCAAGGATTTTTGTAAATCCAAGTTATAGTTGTTAAACTTCAAAATTTTAGGTATTTTAGACGTTTTTTTATGGTGCTGAATCCATTTCCACCATCAAAAACACTATTCAAACACTGTCTCTATAAAAACTTTTGGAATTTTTTTGCCAAAATTCCAACCACTTTTGGCCATCAAAGCAATTCCTCTACCTATTAAACAACTCCTTTCATATATGATAGCTATTTCTTGATACTTATTAATTATCTCTAAATTCAAGGTTTTGTCTAAGTGCTATGCTCAGACTTTTTTAAATACAAAATTATCTTCTGTTTTGGTTAAATCTTTTTTTTGCTGATACTATATCTGAGTTTTTTTTTATGTCTAGGCTTTTTTAATACAAATTATCCTCGATTATGGTTATTACGAACTATTGTTTTTTAATATGCTGCACAAAAGTTGAATAAATATTACGAACTGAACTCTGTTTTTTAATACGCTGCGCAGAAGTTGAACATGGGCTGGTAGGAACAGATGGTTACGTTGTCGTTGACATCCATGAACGTGAGGGCAGGAAGTGTGTAACCACCTTTAGAAACATTGACGAGAGTTTCAAAAAGGAAGAATTCTGCTGCATTAAGGGCAGTTTGATAGATCTGAGCAGGTTCATTATTCCGATTAAGGGCGACCAGCCAGCTTTGATCAGCTTCATGTGGCTTCTATTTAAGGACAGTATATGTTCCTTTGAACAAATACCCACAGTAGTAGATGTGGATTCTATTTAATGACAATATCTGTGGATTCTATTTAAGTAGTACAGTATATGTTTAATTTTTATTTTAGAATTGGACTGAGAGAGAATTTTTATTAGTGGTAAATATTTGATTTTTATCTTAAAACTGGGGAATTGATTTTCAGAGAATCAACATGATTATTTTTTATCTTTTGTAATTATTAATGAAAATTTTAAATTGCTTTAGTTTAATGATAAATAATTGATGTTTATTTTAAAACAAAAAGATTGATTTTCAGAGACCGGATCCAGAAGGGCGCGACTCCATGCAAGAAAGGGTGATCTTGCTAC